>JAVTVY010017303.1:0-61575 GCA_036873755.1 Hanleya hanleyi | reverse complement strand
AAAATATGGCAGGATCACGCACTCCAGAAATAGTAATTGTATATCTATTTGTTCTCAGACTGAATCTATGTAAGTGTACACTTTTATCACTGAAAATGAACACACAGCCAAACGTCCGGTATGTGAGACTGCGAACCATGTAGGATAATCTATCCCATCCTTCTGTGTGAGTAGTGTCCGTATGTAGTCTCCGCTAGGTGAGAACAACAATACACTATTTGTGGCATATGATGATATATATATATACCCGTCCTGGTCCACACATACACTCAATGGGCCTGACATCTGTTCACTACTGAGGTTATTGCGCTGACGTAGGCAACAATTTACACTCCCATCATGGCTAAATATGATGACGTCATTCCGATTGAAATCCGTCACCACAACATCTCCTTCTACATCAACAGCCACAGAGAGTGGATGTTCCAGTTCTCCCTTCCCGTACGTTTGTAGGATGTTACCTTTACAGTCAATGTGATGTACGGCACAATTTCCCGGTATCTCGATCACCAAATATGTTGGTTGTCCATCTACTGGTCGACCACACACAATAGTCGGAATGTCGGAGGAGAACGATAACGTGACGGTGGTGTAACCTGTCCTGGTAAGATCATTCACTATTAGCTGTACATTCTGATCTCTGCCTCCCTTAGACACCACGATAGTGTTATTATTCACACAAACATCGTCAGCTCTGCCTTCTGTGTTATAACTGTTACTGATATCTGTCCAAGTCTTACCGTTGAACCTATATAACTTTTCCCCAGCACAAGCGAACACAGTGTTATGGTGGAAAGCTACACTCGTGATATCAAAGCCCGAAAGATCCGATATTGTCTGAATTTGTCTCAGCGTCTATATTGCCATCTTGTCATTACGGCAGCTCAACGTAAAATGTTTTTGCAGACCGTCGATGATAGATGATTTCAGGGTTGACTGCAATTTCGGAATCTGACAATCTGGGACGGACACGGACTCTGATGTCAGGTTTGCACTTCTCTCTTTGACAATATTGTAATCATGGAGTACTTCTGTCTCACTACCTTTTGTCAATAGAACGTTTGTATATGATACATGACCTTCCACCTTAGCTAATAGAAACTGAGCCTCTTCTAATCCATGCTGTTGGGTCTTCATTCTGCTCGCCGCGGGGGCTGGTCAATTCACTCCTCGCAATTCATCGCCAGTAAATTGTGCTTTCCAAGTATGTACTTGTCAGGGTTGGTAGAAGCGAGTAAGATGAAATTGATCGAACTGTCGAGTGGGAGGGCTGGGTAACATGAATTGATCGAGATTTCGAGTGAGGGAGGCGGTAATGTAAATTGGCGTTTTGTAAAATACTGATAACACTTTAAATACCATGTGTTCGTGAATAATAATGGTACTCTGGATTGGTGACGTCAGCCATCCATCTCAAGTGTCCTATCATGTTTATGGTGTAACATCACAGGACTTGTATACACTGAGTATGACATACTTGTAAACATTGGCGAAAAATCGAACGATAATAACAGTCATGCCAAGTACGAATTTTAGTAGCATTATCAAAGTTAGTGGCGAAAAGTCGTCTTTGTCTATTTCGTAAATAAGAACAATAGCAATCCTCAAACAGTGTTCTTAAAGTTGTATTGAATCTGCCACCATTATTTACTGTTTTGGCAAAAACTATCTGTTTTAATTTGTATACAACTCAACGACTAATACAATAAGGTTATGTATTTATAGTATACTGAATACGGATAGTTAATCTATTGAAAAACTAAATCAGTGATGTCAAATTTAAAATGGAAAAGGGGGATAACTCCTCTAATCTTGGCTCGTGTTGCCAGGCGGCACATGTCCATGTATAATTAAAGCCTTCGCGTCAGTGGAATTTGCTCCGGAAAATTATGTGCTTAGGGTAACAATGAACTATAGTTTAGTCCCATTACGTTCCAGGTTAAACAGGTTCAGTTCGCCCCTGAAAAACTGACCTTCTTGTACTTTAACCTGGAACTACACACTGATGTTGTTGATTACCACTCCTCCCACTTCACGTGGTATGTACCAAACCACACTCATGTCCAATTGATTTTTGATAACGTAAACTGCCTTCTGAGACGAGCCGTTTTCAACCGTCTGAGCTGGTCACGTGGGTATCGTCGTTTGATTGTGCCCTGAAAAGAACACAGGCTCGGGACTGTCACAATTTTTTCAGAAATTAATCGACACTTACTAAGTTAGCGAAACACAATAAAAGTTAGTTATGATATTATCCAGTAATAACAAAACTGAGCATTTAATGCGGGATATGCTTACCACGAACATCCACCTTTGGCGGAAGTGACGTCATTTAGTTCGTTTTAACCTAAAGGAAGGAAAATTTTGAAACTCTTGACACCACAGATAGGTCAATATCTGAAGAAGTACTGAGGGTAATATTATAGCCAAACTCCAAAGAATAAATATTTTGCAGCTAATTCTGTAACCTACCCCTCATCTTTGCAATCAGTGAAATTTGACATCTACACTATATAAGTCCTAATGCGCTAAAACATATTTCAGATAAAGTTAGGGAGTAATCTGGGCACAATCCCCCATAAATGTGTACCACGTCCTATAGGACAATTAAGAAAGAAAATGATGTAATGATAGGCATATCAAGGGAAATAACTACATCAGTCAAAGGTGATTTGCAGGACGCGGAGAGCTAAAATAGAAACGAATTTGTGAAATTTTAGCCTGCGAATCTAAGTAAATTTGCTGACTGGTCGGGAGATCGGTGCAAATTTAACATAAAATTGTCTCCGACTGAAATCTTTGTCCATATTCATCTGTTTCATATAATTAGAGCAAACTGCGGAACATAATGACCCTCCCTCCCGCCCGGATTTGCGAGCTTGTGGAGGGGAGGGGGGGGGGCGTTTTTCGAGTTATTTTTAGTAATTATACCACTGTGATATCTAGCATTTCCCTTCTCAGCATCCTCTAAAGGGACGAAATAAAAATTAACTGCAAAATTACGATCGCCGTGGATTTAGAACACCATATCTCAGGTGGAATACACAAACTTTGATAAAAAACACCTATTTTGGGTCTATCGTCTAGGATTCCCCTAAAGGGCCTCATGTGTATGAAATTCACGAGTTGCTCAGCATTTTCATCGATACTGATTATTCCAATTAGATAATATTGCTAAACATTGATGATTGAATGAAATATGAATCAGCAAGCTCCGTCTTTATGTCACATCTATCATGTGTCTATAGGTAACAATGAACTATAGTTTAGTCCCATTACGTTCCAGGTTAAACAGGTTCAGTTCGCCCCTGAAAAACTGACCTTCTTGTACTTTAACCTGGAACTACACACTGATGTTGTTGATTACCACTCCTCCCACTTCACGTGGTATGTACCAAACCACACTCATGTCCAATTGATTTTTGATAACGTAAACTGCCTTCTGAGACGAGCCGTTTTCAACCGTCTGAGCTGGTCACGTGGGTATCGTCGTTTGATTGTGCCCTGAAAAGAACACAGGCTCGGGACTGTCACAATTTTTTCAGAAATTAATCGACACTTACTAAGTTAGCGAAACACAATAAAAGTTAGTTATGATATTATCCAGTAATAACAAAACTGAGCATTTAATGCGGGATATGCTTACCACGAACATCCACCTTTGGCGGAAGTGACGTCATTTAGTTCGTTTTAACCTTAGCCCAGTCGATCTATTTCGTGAAAAGCCCAAACAGTAGTAACTTGTGTATCCCCGGCCAAATGTCGTTAATAGTATGTTTCGACCCGTTTATCGAACTTCATCCAAAATTTAATATCACAGATTATGCGGTTTCCAGATTAAACCGTCACAGACCGTACAACAGAATAGATCACATATTCATCACAAATATACACTGTCATACACTAAGTTAAAATATGCTTAACTTTCTACGTCACTTTATCTCTTTAACTTCATATATTTCAAACAAAAATTAACAGGAATACGTTATATGTAATATTAGATCGGAGTATACCTTAAACAATAGAACTAGACAGTCAATACAATATAACAATCAGTTTTGGACTGAATCTGAACAGTAACCGTACCTGTGCGTCCTCCTCCTCGGTCTAAAGACAAGTGACACTCCGTCTTATGTCTACTACGCATAAAGGTTCGATCAATTGTGGGGTTTCGTTTCCCCGCAACGTCGTATTTTGTACCGCTCCTAAACTACCGCATGACCCATGTACGAGTACGACAGAAATATATTTCTCAAAAGGCAGATACAGATCGAATGCTCGTTGAATCTTGGTTATGAAAATATGTGTACACAATTCCGATCAGGGTAGATGTCAGGCTTTAAACGGTGGGTAAATCTGCCGTCAGTACTAGAGGACAAGCTTGCTGACTTAGCATATATCTGTATGACGATCCACGATCTCCAAGGCGATATGTCGCGCTCGACAAAATAAATATATCTTCCATTCAGTGAGCTCAATATATAATTATTGCACATCGATTTAAATCATCAATTTCTAATAAGGTGCGATTATGAAATTCATTTGGCAAGATTACGAGGTATGTAGTCACCAGTGTTTCTCGTTGACTGAAGCTCCGTATTGGTATTAAACAGTGAAAAATATCCTGTAAATATCTTACAATATTGAACCGGATACTATTATGTGATACGAAAAATAATCTCGATTTTGATGTGGCTTGGGGTGAAGGAAAGCCGACGAAAAAGTTGTAAACACATCACTGGTATTTCAAGAAGTTAATAATCAATTCCGTTCCCTTATGTTCCTCGATGGGAATTGTATGAATAGGCAGAATATAAGCGTGAAAGCCCGAGCTATGAGATAAAGTCGCTCGAATCAGCTCACTCACCATGAACCCCATTTTGAATTCACAGATGATGCTTTGCACAGAGAAACAAAATTTAACAGACGACGAAAATGTGTAAACATACATTTTTTAGATGAACCATTATATTCCCGATTCGGAGGAAGATTCGAGATCAATTTTTTATGCATTCACGTTTGTGTTATTTATTTATTGAAGAGTATCGTGTTTGCAAGCTTGTTGTGGAAATATCGAATCCAGTCAACAATAACCTCTCAAACATGGAAAAGCTGGAACAAAACGTATTAGAAAGATTTGCAAGTGACTACTATAATAATTAGTGACATATATTTTGAATTTACACAAGATAATAGCGTCATAGTTTATACAGATCATTCAGCCTTAACCATGATAAACGTTCCTTTGATATAGGTGAACTATCAATACCATATTCACTAAAGTTTGTCAATTTTGGGACTGTCTGTCAAAGGTTGGTTCCACATAAAATGCCCTCCTTATTAGCTCATAAAAAACGGCAAACAAACAAACGATTACCCATATGATTGTGTAATAAAACAGACGCGCGTGTAAAGGTTCATTCCCCCTGGGTCGATGAGCATACATATATAGAATGACAAAATTATTCCTTTTTATTTTCAAGGTAGTGAGGTCTGAGTTTCATATTCGGTAATTTGTTTGGAAATGTGATATGTTGACATGCCCATTGACACTATTTCACCCAAACCACTCTTGGAGTTACAGCTTCCCTCAGGCTCAGTGATTTTTCTAAGAAAATTCTACAAGTATGTGTATTCAGTTTTATCGATTATGACAGACACAGAAAACAATCTCAAGTATATGAGAAGGGCACACGTTCTTTCAACTTTGATATCGTGTGTTCACTCCGCTGAGGCTGTTTTAGTAAGGACGAATCATGCGCACATGAAAACTGAGACAGCCCGAATAAATATGAACTGTTGAAAGTGAGCGTGTGAGAAAGATTTTAACTTCTCTTTCAATATTTTTACAGTCAAATCAAAACGACTCAGCCACATTATCCTGACACCGGGCTAACCAGTCATTGATCTATCCTCTTCCCGCGTTGCTTTTGTCAATGCATTTTGCTTCCAGAAATAACAGCTCTACCAGAAGCAAATTAACGGGATGTGTGTATCATTGGATTAGATTGACTAGACGGCACTGGCAAGCATCAAACAGCCTACACAACTAGACTCTAGCACGTTCGTCATGTAACGGAAATTTCCTATACTAAATGAGTTAGTATGAAAACTTATTTTTCAATGTCTAGATATGTTGCCACCAGTGCCAACGACCTGTATGAACTCTCCATTCTTACGGGAGACTCGAACGATAACTGTTCTGCACTGGTTTCTATTACACATGCACAATCTTGTTTCTTCAGTATGAAACCTCATTGAACCTCTGCTTCAATAGACTTGAACACAATTATAACCAATCTCTCTTTGGGGGTGCCGCTACCAAGGGAATTCGTTTTCATCGTGTCATCAAATTTCTTAACTGTTAGTTGTCAGGTTGCTCTAGTTACTTGCCATTACTGCTTTCCAACTTCTTCTCCGTTATAGAATTCAGTACTGTTTTCTTATCCAGTCATAGTTGTACAAATTTGCTTGTGCGAAATCTGCTAGTCCAATATTGTTATACTTGCAACAGACTATATTCCAATACATGTATCAACAAAAACAACAATGGTTTCAAGTTCAACGAATAACAGTATAACAGTTTATTCAGTATGTACAACTGTATCCCAGTTCTTGTAATACTTGTCCCTGTGCTATTCCTCATGTATATATATATATATATATATATATATATATATATATATACTAACATTTTGAACGGTTGTGGGTCAGTTTTCAATATTAAACCTTTGTTGTGGGGCATATGTCAAGATGCGGGGCATTCATAATGCCTCACATTTTAATGCCCCATAATAGTCTCGGCAAGGTTCGCTGATTACCCCCCCACATTGATCTCGCATACACGTTTGACATCGAAATCGCTTCCTGCGATATATATGATCAATCAGAATTATCTCCCTTGCGTGGTCCTTTGACCCCTGCTCATCTTGGCGTCCTACAAGTTTACTTCCGGTACATAAAATGGCGACGGCAGGTGCGTGTTTTACGTTGAGATTTGTTGGAATTGAATCATTAAGGGGCATGTTGTTGTGTTGTCAATATCTCAGTAAACTTTAGATGGTCAGAATTTTGTATATCGTACATGTAGATGGCTGATACTCGTCAGTATTATCGTAACATGGCAGGCCTTCCCGTGTCATTCAACAGGTCGGGGATAACCAACAACTCGTGAACTACAGAATACTATCAGACTATTGTCCCTGGGCCTGTGTATATCTCAATTTGTATTTCTCTACTAATTGGGATATGGATCTCATATCCCTATTTGTATATTTTATTGAAATGCTCCCTAACTGCACCCTATCAGTACAACATTCAGGCTTTTATTCTGAGAGTGCGCCCTAATCGCGCCCCAACTATGCCTCATCTGTGCACTTAGCATGCTTAGACTGTGCCCCAACTGTGCCCTGTTCTCTAATAGGGCGCATAGACGCAATTATGATATTTGGAATGTGCTCTAATTTGCACCCCAGCCATATTGAGTCTAATGGCAGAATTTAGGGTGCAGATATGCAATTCGTGCACCTTAAATGCGCCCTGATTGTGCCCTATTTCCGTTAGGGATGACCCTAACCTGATATGGTTTTCATGCCTCACTGTTTGACAAGGTTTTTTTCTTCTTTTTTTAAACAGATTAACAAGATGGAGTGGAGAGTGAAATATCTGATTTCATTTCTGGCTTTTGTTCTTCTGCTTTCCATTACTGAAAACTTAATAATTTACTTCATTCCTTCGTATCTTGAAGTTCTGTTTTACATCTGCTTAGTTGCCAATGTAATCTCGCTTATTGGACTTCTAACCATGGTCTTTTTTAATCAATTATTTTGTTGTTGTATGTGAACACCTCTTCAGCAAAACTGTCATCTAAATCTGAAATGGTAAGCCTAGCTTTTTAACTTGATTCTGTGTTTCACAGGTGTTGGGTTGTTAATATTTTTTTATTGTCAGATTATTTTTGTTGTTGTTTGATTGCTGTTTTGTGTTGAGGAGGGGGGGGGGGCAGCACTGTAATGGCATAGATCTACAAATGTATCAGGCCAGCACTGTTATGGTGAATGGTTTTAAACCCTGTTCTCCTAGGGATTTCCCAATATCAGTTTAGAAAACCTTTTATGGGTTGCCATCACTGTTTGTGACCATGTATCTAACTCTGAACGTACCTTTCACAGGTTAGCATGTAGGTTATCCACTGTGTGATTATGGTAACCTCTGAGAAAATATTGCAGCACAGGCCTGTTCATGTGTACATGTACAGTACTCAAAGAAAGTTGCAGCAGCTCTCAAATTATATATTCTCACCAAGATTTAAAATAAATTGTTTATTGAAATAATTATTGCTGCTGCCTTACTAATACATGAGGACATGCAAAATAATCTTTGTGTGAAGTTACAGCTCACAGTGATAAATTGTGTTGACAAAATTGGCAAGTGGTTGAAGGGAGACTGATTGGTATCAGTATCATTGCATTACTGTGGCATTATAAATATGATAGACTAATTTATTATCATACATGTTGGAGTGAGTTGTTCAATTTACATTAGGCCTACCCCGTAACTTGTCATCATGTTGTCATTGATAATGATTGTTGTTATCCACGTTGTAGGCACACTTGAGAGGTTCCGATCATCCAAAAAAGAGAAAACTTGATGAGGATGGGGATTCGAATCCTACAGACACATCAGGCATGTCAGGTAAAACATTCAAGGTTACATGTACATTGCTCCTATGTTTCTTTTAGTTTTATTATCGTTTGTGGAATACAGTGTTGTATGACATGGTGAAAGCAAGCTTAAACTTGAAGCAGATTACAGTTAATATGTTTTTTCTTAAGGATTCAGTTACCTTTTTGCCACATCACACAATGAACATCCATGCTAGCTTTCATGTGTTTCCTGCATGTAACAGACAACTTGTCTCCTACTTGCACCATATTTTTTATTGATACTTCCATTTTAATTTATCACTTTGGATGCATTTTATGTAACCTTTTCTTGTCTCGGAGGTATTGGAAGTGGATCAGAGGGAGATGCCAAAAAGGAAAGTGGTTGAAGGGAGACGTGGAATAGAAATCATAGAACAACAACAATGTGTAACACCAAATGATCTTTAGTTGGATCGATTTTGCTTTGGCTGATCGATGGGCAGAAAATTTTAGGTTGCCTGATAGGCTAGTATCTTGTAAAAATTATGGTGCCCCGGGCAATCAGGCAAATCATAGCCTTCATATTCGTTACCCAACGCAGTACATGATCAACATAATAAAATTTTTTATCATGGTGGCCTTCAAAATACTGAAAAGTCAAACAACCCTCTACATGTTGTTTTCCTGAAGTTACACAGGCATTTGCAAAGAAAAGCCACCATGTGAAAGAGTGTGAGGGGAAATAACGCAATATCACCAATGTACACAAATTACCAGTTGGCAACCTAAAGGTTACGTCAAGTGGATAATGATGCTTCGATATTACAGGTGAAGAGTTCTAAGTGCTCGGGACAGCTGTATTCACTCCCGACATAATTGGCTGGTTATACACCGGCCTTTAACAACAAGTGCAGTCATTCGTTTTTTTGCCGAAAGGTATTGTCGTCATGTACGTCTGTCTGTCTGTCCGTCTGTCCGTCACACTTTTCTCGTTACCGAGATATCTTTAGAACGACTCGCCCTAGGCTTACCAAACTTGCAGTGCACATCCATATGCTTGTAACCCAGAACCCTATTGAACTTTGGTGGCCATCTTTAATTTATGCGAAACCATCACAGCTTACTTGTTACCAAGGTATCTTCAGAACAACTTAACCTAGGCACACCAAACTTGCACTGCACATCCATATGCTCATATTCCAGAACCCTATTGAATCTGGATGCGATTGGTTGGAAACTTTGGCGGCCATATTTAATTTATGCGAACCAATTAATCTTGTGTATCTCCAGTACCATTTCATTGTTCAGTGTGAAACTTGGTATAGTTCATCGATGCATCAAGAAACTTCATATGAATGACCAAACCAGTTTCCCTGATTCGGTGGAAACCTTGGCGGCCATTTTTTATTTATGCAAAATCTTTAATGATATATATCTCTGACACCATTCAAATGTTCTACATGTATATGAAACTTGGTATACAGCATGGATTTATCAAGAGACCTGCAATGTATAACCACTTCAGTTCCTCTGAGTGGCGGGAAGGATGGGCAGCCATTTTTAATTTATGCAAAATCCTTAATGATTTCTGTCTCTGATATCGTTCAAGTGCTCTATGCAAAATTTGGTATACGTCATCGATGCATCAATAGACTTACAATAAATCACAGTTCCAGTGTTTCTGATTGGCGGAAACCTTGGTGGCCATCTTTAATTTATGCAAAATCTTAAATGATATATATCTGTGGTGCCATTTCAGTGTTCTATACGAAACTTGGTATACAGCATTGATGTATCAAGAGACTTCCAATGAATAACCACATCATTTCCTCTGAATGGTGGGAAGGATGGGCGGCCATCTTTAATTTATGCATTTTTGGTACCTAGATGTCACTTTTGAAAAAAAATATCTCCGAATGAGGTTGTCAGTGAGATCAAATGGCCTCTTATGATCACATGTTTGAAATAATTTCCAAGATATCAAGTTCTGCAAAAAAATTATTGATCATATCCCATGTCGCCATAGCTATTAATAAGCAATAATTTTTTGTCAAATGTAGATATTTCGAAAATAATGACAAATAAAACATGCTTGGTAGTTCTAGAATGCTACTGAAAGAGAATTTGGAGGATTTTTTTTCTTGAAAGTAAGATCTTGTGTACCGAAAATTGACAAAGTTCACAAACATGTTCAAATGTCTTTTTACATAAATATTGATTAGTTTGGCATACCACTGCATCAAAACAGCCTGGGTTATATATATATCAAGTTTCGACTCTCCACCATGTGTTACGTTCGATATATTGAAACATTTCCCAGCTAACCGGAAGCAACAACAACAACATGAAGGATTACTGGTCCAGCCACTTAATATCATCTGCGCCCACCAAGATAAATTCTCAAATCTCTCGAGAGAGTTTTACCTGGGAGAGAATAATGCATCATACGAGTACGGCGGTGACAAGTTATACTATGTCCTGCAGTTACCGCCAATTTGAACGCTCTGATCTCTATATTATCTGACATAATCTGCATGCTCCACACGAATGACGGCATCGTTGACAACATCAAATGTACATTTAGCTGTGCTATCAGCCAGCTGTGAATACATGTACACTGTTTGATCGTGTAGAGTTATGTATAGGCCTATACCACCCCTACACAACCAGCTTGTTGACAGATATTCCATTGCGATATTACACAAAGACGATCGCAATGCGCTGAGATCAGTTGTTAAATTTGTCCCTAAATTATAAGGAGATAAGAGTAAGGAAAACGTTATTTGTTTTTTTTAATAGAGGTATCACGGAAGACAAGTTGTTGTGTACATGCATGTACGTTACTGCATGCACGAATTTGACCTGGCTGCTTCAGCATTCAATCTCCCAGGACGCATTTTCATTGGGTGACAGATTCCATAGCGCGTATCGTCATTGGCTGAATCGTGAATGACATACGATTGCCGTTCACAAAACCCTTTCCAAAGGCGTCAGGGTATCGATCTATTGATCAATTATCAATAGCGGTAGACTGATGAGTGAGGATGGCTTAATATGTGCAACAACAACAACAATACAGCTTTGGTCACGCAGAATGTCACTTCATAATTTTGCCGAACTTAGCTCACCTATTGAATTAAAATACAAAAGTATTTGTGGAAAGTTTCTAGACGCCCTTATTTGTTATACATACCAATACAAGTCAACATTTCACACCAAAACAGATAGACTTTCTCATACTTCTTTGTTCATTTGGCATTCACCGAAAATTAGCGCTTTGATGACATATGCGGCCATAGGCTTAGGGGCCTATCCCAATTGGTAGAAATGTCTGGGATAGATTAAGCGGGATTGTGGTTTTTATTATAAGCTTACATATACATGTAGTTCTGTACTTTTTTCAGACATGACCACAAATATCTGTCCGCATGGCTCTGACCTTAGACGTTCAAAACGGACGAAACCACTTCAAACATCATACCCAGAGGCAATTGTTACAGGCCAAGACCAGGAAGGATTCACAGTGAAATTTATTGATAAATTCATTGGTAAGGCAGAAGTTCAGTGTTAACATGTTCGAATTGCTAGACATGATGGAAAAGCTTCCAAGTTTAACATGTGAAGGGATCGAAATAACCAAAAAATTGTACTTGGGCATAAAGGGACTAAGCTTGAAATTTTCACCTGTAGCCAAATGGCGATGGGAACAAAATTTTCGCAGCCACTCTGTTGATGGCATCAAAATAAAATCATCAAAATGCTTGTTTCAGTAGTTTTAGCCACTCTCATCTTTACCTCCACATGGCTACCACCTTTGCAATTTCTGCTAGCCAGTCACTATAAATTTCTGTTAGGTAATTTCCACCCTTGCTAATCAGGTTCCTCAGATTGCATTTGACGGAATCAAATTATTTGAAAGATGTACCACATGTTGCTACATCATCGTGCCTGAAGTTTGACTAATGACTTGCAAGTTCTCGATCGTCTTTAGTTGAAGCCACCATTTGTACAATGGACCCTTTGCTCATGATTAGCTTTGGGACTTGCTATTCCCTTTAAACTCAGTGATCCGTGACGATCGTGCATGCTTCTCATTGGGTGCATTTGAGTGGTTGGGCCCATAATGGAAGCCAATACAATAGTTAGAGCGAGGCTCTCAGCTAATGTACACAGGGCCCATTGTCAAACAGTTTGGCAATTGAGAAAATTAAATTGCCTTCAACCATGACCAAGCAGGGCTGTACGGAGTTGATAATTGTTAAACCATACGTGCAAGTGTTGACCATTTATAGGATTTAATAGTCATCCAAAATTGGGTATTAAAAATAACAGCCAGTTTGTGCCATTTTTTCAAACATATTGTTGGGAAAATTTTGACAATGTTTTCCAAATAGAGAGGTTTCCTATAGCCACATTCTTCATATGACTTCATATTTACAAGAGATTAGAGGACTGTCTTAAGACATCATAGAAGTTTTTATGACATCATCACACATCAATTGATTCCTAGTTAACACAATATCATGCACATCCATTCCATACTTGAAATTCCTACAGAGCCTTGGTTTCATCATATCGATTGCACATTTATATTGATGTTTTTACATGTATGTAGGTTCTGGTGTATTTGCCACCAAACCATTTAAGGCAGCTGAATTCTTGTTGGAGTATAAAGGAGTCCTCATCTCAGGGAAAGTGGGACAGCAGAGAGAAGAACAGTATGATGCTCAGGACGCATGTTTTCTCTTCTTTTTCACATTCAATGGGAAAAAGATGTGGTAAACAATTAAATCATCATCTGATCTTTTTTTTGTGTAAACTGAACTTTGGTCTTAAATTGAAGCACATAGAGTTGTCATTTTGACCATTTAATTTGTTCTCAGATCACTAAGCATGTATTTGAAGTAAGCTTATAATGTAACTTTGAGAGCTATACACATGAACTTTCATGGACATGTCAGTAAATGTATTGTCTAACAGTCTTTAAAAAGTGTAAATTGGGCTGGTGTAACAGAAGAAATGTTTTCATCAAAATGTAAATCATGGCAATTCAGTGGTTTATCTTGTTGAAAATACTAGTCAGTTTCCAGGGGATGATACAGGCCCAAATTCATACCGTTTACCGGTACCCAAATTAGAGAAAATTGAAAAACCCCCAAATTACGATGGCAAAAACCCCCAAATTAGGACGGCAAAAAAAAAAAAATTCAATAAATAAAGGATGAAAACGAAGTTAAAATGACCATCTCTACCAAGAGTAGCGCAAATTATATACGTTTTAGAGGATTATTAGCTTCTTTTTATTATCTAAACTTATCTGTATCAGCGAAAACCATCGGTAGACGGCAGATAGCCACGTGTTTGTAAACAGGAAGTGGATCGAGAACATCTCGCTATGCTTGCGAGAGGTGACGAGATCCAACGAGATTCCCGTGGCCTGGAATTTCCACACATGGCTAGTTTGCATAATGGTTTACAATGACCGGTCGAGGAAGGCCACGTACAACCGGGAAGTCCCATAACAGATTCAGCGCTACCTACGGCTTGTCAAAGAAACGACGGACGGAAATACTTAAATTTACCGGCGGTGGCATGAATCGATGGCTTACAAAAGGCCAGCCTGTAACAGTTGAACTTGACAACAACAACAACAGTGACCTAGCGAACAGTGACACTGTATTTTTCTTGGTTATTTTAGAACATGGTTGGTTTCATTTGACTTCAATCACTGGAAGGACTTGTCAGAAGAAGTGATTAGTTGCAGAAAAATAAGATCCTAGATAAATCAGTTTTCTTTTCCAAAATATTGGTCTTTCACACCTAGCAATAGCTCAAATTCGCTAGGACCCTGGACCTCGCGGGGGGCCTGGGCGGCCCCCTCGACCCCCGGCCTTGGTACCCAAATTAGAGAGCTGTATCATCCCCTGGTTTCTCTCATTTCTCTGCAGTATGGATGCCAGTCATGATCCATATGGAAAGAATATGGCAAGAATGGTTAACGATAACCATAGAAAACCCAACTGCATAATGAAGGTAGTTTCATACGACAACACTCCACGCTTGTGTCTGTATGCCTTGACAGATATACAGATAAATGACGAGCTTCGATATGACTATGGTGTACCCAACCTTCCATGGAGAAAGGTAAATTTGTATTGTAAGCTCTGATGCAACAGGAATTTAAAATGTGGTGTCTAGTATTGTGACTCACTACACTTGCCATTGTGACTCCCTAATTTTAACCTGTTTCATACTACTTTTTTTATCGACGGGGGCTTTTCTTTCCAACAATTTTTTCTCTCTTCACTTCACCATTGTAGTTCTCTTGTATGTGTTATGTTTTTTTGTGGTCATCCCCATATATCATGATCCTTCAGATTGCTAACTTGGAAGTGTTTTGAGGGCTTCAGGGAAGCTCCGTTTTATAACTGACTGAGTTTATATATATCCTCTGAAAACAAACCTTTATTATTATTATTATACCGATTCTGTTTGCTGTTTATAAGTGTTGAAACTTTGAACATGTTGGATCGTGACCAGGGTTTTATGTTATAATAATTATTTCAGCAATCTCAATCTTTTGAAAGGAAAGGTAAGTTTGTCTAAGTTTAGTACGACTTTAAAGAGCTCCTGGCACTATTGTGGTTTTCCCTGTACAGAATAATGATGAGAAATATATTTATGTGTGGAGCGGTAAAGATTGTTGCAATAAGGATGAATAATTTGATGACAAAAGCATTATCACACCACATGTTAATGTGCAATTGTTACACAATTGGTCTGGATTCATTTGCAAGAGCAGGACGCCAAGAGGTCTACGCCATTTTCATGAATTGGCGAAAAAAAACTCAGTACGAGTAAGATCTATCTTAATCGTGTGTTAAACTCACCAAAGGCAAATAAACTAGTGAGACAGTTCAACAGAGAGAAAACCACACTAGTGCTACATGTAGGTGCTCTGTAAAGTCACCTTGCATGTATTCACTTAAAAAGCTAATAAGTGTTCTTTTAATCAATTGATCTTTCAAAGTTCAAGTGTACATGTACTACAGGTCTAGACGATGCAAACCTGTTCAGCATTGGCTCCTGTCAAAACAAAATAGTTGGCGACTTTGGTCCGCCATTTTGCCGAGTTTGAAAGTTGGCAGGCTACCAGTGCATATATAAGGAAAGCTCAGAATGGCTCTGAGGCCACAGTTTTAACCTGAACCGGCCGTTGCAGTCCACATCACAGTTCTCTAGTGGCGATCATGTGTGTAAGACGATGCATATTGCTTATACTCAGGCCAAATTAGGATGTTGATGTGAACTGTTCCACGGTATCTGGACAGCGTTGGCATTTAGTATCATCTCCTGTGGTGCATGGGGAAAGAGTTGAATGCACGTACGTGAAGGCTAGCTTTAATGTTATTATATTGAGATTTTGTTTCTTTCTATTGCTTCTTTCTTCATGTGCTTATTTTTGCATTTGGGTGCTGATTTCTTTTCTCGGTTGTTTGCATGAGACAGTTTTGCTTTCTTGTTTGTCATTTTGAATGTTTGTGTCTTTTTGAATGTTTGTATCTTGGAACATTTGTATTTTCCAAAAGGTGTTGAAGTGCATTTACCCTGTCAGGTGACTAGAACCACAAGTCCTGGCATTGACCACTTGGAAACCCCTTGTCAGGAGAGTGTTAATATACCTTCGACCTGTCAAGCAACCACAATCACACGTCTTCCAGATGACCATTTAGAAAGCCTACATGTTGATCTACGCAGTCAAATAACCAGTGACACAATTCCTCAGGTCGTCCATGCAGAGACCTCCTACCCTGAAGGTGATGATAAATGTATACCTGATCAAATGAACAGTAATGCAAGTCCTCAGCTCGTCTGCTCAGAAACTTGTTCGGAGACTAATGATACATGTATACCCTGTCAAACGACGAGTTCCAGAAGTCCTCCAGTTGAACTGGAAACTTCCGTCATCATGAGTGTCGATTTTTCCCAGCAGGAGTCTAATACCCGAAGTCCTCTGGTTGATGGCTTGGAAAATTCTGAGAAAATTGATATGCCCTTTCAGCAAACCACAATCTTTAGTCCTCAGGTTGCCCGTTTGGAAACATCCTTCCCTGAGAGTGTTGAAATGACCCAGTGTCAAACAACCAATACCACCAATTCTCTGTTTGATCATCCAGAAACCTCGACCCCTGAGAGTGTTGGTATTTCCTGCCAAACAACCTGTACTACAACCCCTGAGCCCGACCACCCGGAAACCTCAGGCCCTGTGAGTGTTAATATTTCCCGTCAAATGACCTGTACTACAACCCCTGAGCCCGACCACCCGGAAACCTCAAGCCGTGAGATTGATGGTATTTCCTGCCAAATAATCTGTACCACATCCCCTGAGTTCAGTCACTCTGAAACCTCAAGCTCTGAGGGTGTTGGTATTTCCTGCCAAACGACCTGTACTACAACCGCTGGCCCCGACCACCTGGAATCCTCAAGCCCTGAGAGTGTTGGCATTTCCTGCCAAACGACCTGTACCACAACCTCCAATCTTGGCCACCCAGAAACCTCAAGCCCTGAGGGTGTTGGTATTTCCTGCCTAACGACCTGTACCACAACCCCTGAGTTCAACCATTGTGAAACTTCAAGCCCTGAGAGTGTTGGCATTTCCTGCCAAACAACCTGTGCCACAGTGCCTGAGTTCGACCACCTGGAAACTTCAAGCCCAGAGAGTGTTGATACACGTATTTCCAGCGAAACTCCCAGTAACTCAATTCAGACTGAGCACTCAGAAACAGCATTGCATTTAGTGAGTTGCAGAGAGCGAGATATAAGTGTATCTGCTGGAAACTGTGCAGTACCGGTATCCAACTCCTTGAAAATTTATAACATGGGTGTGGAGAATTCATCTGATTCCGACTCGGACTCTGTCATTTATCCAGACATTGGGGTGAGTTTTATTTTTCATGCTGTTCATGCAGCTTACTGGGGCATTATATACAGTACTTTGATTACTGGGGCATTATATACAGTACTTTGATTACTGGGGCATTATATAACATGTTACATGTAGGTATCAGTATCATTGCATTACTGGGGCATTATATAATAGTTATCATTGCTAAGTATTTCTGGGGCATTTTATATGTTGCCAAAGCACTAGAGCATTTTGTGTTTAATCCCTTGTACATGTACTTGGATTACTGGGGTATTATATAATTACAGTTAAATAATGTATCATTGCATTACATGTACTTGGGCATTATATCTTGTGTACATGTACTTGGATTACTGGAGCATTATAAATATGATAAGACTTGGTATCATACATGTAGCTGTGTTAGTGGGGCATATTATACTGGAACACAGTACTTTGATTACTGGGGCATTATAATAACATGTTACATGTTACTGATGTACATGTACATGTAGGTACCGGTATCATGCATTATAAATATGATAGACTTGTTATCATACATGTAGCTGTGTTTGTGGGGCATTTCATACTGGAACACCATACTTTTATTACTGGGCATTATATAATAGTTATCATAGCTTAAGTATTTCTGGGGTATTTTATATGTAGCCAAAGCACTGGAGCATTTTGTGTTGAATCCCTTGTACATGGACTTGGATTACGGGGTATTATAAAGTTAGGTAATGTAACATTGCATGTACTGGGGCATTATATGTTATATCTTGTGTATTTATTGCCCAAATCTCACCTGTTATCAATTTGCTAGTTCTTCCATTTGATTGGAAGCATCCCTGCTTGTGTACTTGGATTACTGGGGCATTATTAATATGATAGACTTTGTATCATACATGTAGCTGCATTCGTGGGGCATTATATACTGGAACAACTGGTGCATTATATAACATGTCACATGTTGGTATCAGTATCATTGCATTACTGTGGCATTATAAATATGATAGACTAATTTATTATCATACATGTTGGAGTGAGTTGTTCAATTTACAGTAGGCCTACCCCGTAACTTGTCATCATGTTGTCATTGATAATGATTGTTGTTATCCACGTTGTAGGCACACTTGAGAGGTTCCGATCATCCAAAAAAGAGAAAACTTGACGAGGATGGGGATTCGAAGCCTACAGACACATCAGGCATGTCAGGTAAAACATTCAAGGTTACATGTACATTGCTCCTATGTTTCTTTTAGTTTTATTATCGTTTGTGGAATGCAGTGTTGTATGACATGGTGAAAGCAAGCTTAAACTTGAAGCAGATTACAGTTAATATGTTTTTTCTTAAGGATTCAGTTACCCTTTCGCCACATCACACACTGAACATCCATGCTAAATTTCATGTGTTTCCTGCATGTAACAGACAACTTGTCTCCTACTTGCACCATATTTTTTATTGATACTTCCATTTTAATTTATCACTTTGGATGCATTTTATGTAACCTTTTCTTGTCTCGGAGATATTGGAAGTGGATCAGAGGGAGATGCCAAAAAGGAAAGCAAGTTACTTAAACCCTTTGAACAGTTGCAGATTGCTGAAGGCGATAGAGTCAGAAAATTACAAAAGTCAACAGGTAAAAATGTGTAACTGAAACACTTTTGATGGCTGTCTTGTGAAGCTGGATTAGAGTGGCATTTTATGTAGGTAACAGCCGAGTTATTGTATCGCTGAAGTCTTCTCTCTTATTAACTGGCGTATTATACAAGGTGTATTGATCACTAAAAAGGCATGTATTTCATTTACCAAAGAGAAATCTATTTTCTTTTGAAATATTGTCAAGACCGGCTCTTCAAAATTGTCAGCTGAAAATTGGAAGGACGGTGGTGTCCAAGAGTGATTGTGCTCCAAAACGGAAAGGCCTGATACTGTATGACACAAGTGGGCCATCATGACTGTTCAACACAGTTAAAATTATTCAAATTTTTAGCATTATTTGGTTTGGTGTTTTGCAGTGTTTTTGGACGAAAAAACTGGAGAACTATATTCCAAGGTAAATTTTAGTCTACTATTTGAGTATGTTTTATAGTTCCTACCAGTAATTTCTGTAAATTATCCAACTGGACACAGTTGTATTTTAAGTAGGCAGTTGACCATACAAGTCCTTGTCACATGCCCCATGAGAAAGCCTCCTGGACAAAATGCTGAGTTCAGTGGATGAAAGCCCCAGGGCAAAAAGCCCCAGGGCAAAAAGCCCCAGTTGAAAACACATCAGAGAAACGACAGTGGTTTACTACTGCTAACCACTAACTTTCTTGTGCGTTACCTACCATTAGGTTTCAAATAACATATATTTATATGTATTACTGCATGTACATGTTACAGACACATTAGTCTTTCAAGGCAGTGAGCATGTGTCAGTTCCAGGTTTAACTGTGGCATTCTTTTTTTTATTTTCTGTTTTCAAAATTGCCTGGACTGATTCAATCATGAATTAATCAAGTAATCATGTTGTTCTTCGTGTACATGTAAGTAATCAACTAAGTTGTTGTAATTCAAGAAACAACAACCATTCGGCTAGAGGGGCATTCAAGTATTACGTACGCAACGAGGGGGGGAGGGGGGGTCAAAAAGTCTGGATTATCTCCTATGTACGCTAGGTTAAATTTTGCGTACAGGGGGGGGGGAGTAAAAAAATCTGAATTTTTTGCGTACATAATACTTGAATGCTCCCTAGACATTCTCACATTTCACAATTTCACAGACCCAGGACTGACCTTGAGGTGTACATATATTAATATGATAATTTGGAACCTTTCATATACTTAAATTTGTCAAGGTTTTTTTTCTGCTTTTCTGACTTCAGAGATTTTGTTGATGGGTTTATTATTCATTGGGGTTTTGTTCACAGGGCCTCCTTCTTTGGGGCTTTCTTCCCATGAGGCTTTTCGCTGGATTCCTGTCCATGGACATTTCATGAATTAGTTAACCAAAAGATAAATTAATAAACTTGCACATGTATATATTTGGCTATGCTGAATTTATATTCTGATGTACATGTATGCACAACTGGATCACCACATATAATATTAATACTTTTGACTGCAGTTTCTTTTTTATTTACCTGCTGGGATATTGTTTACATGTACATATTCTGTGATCATAAGGCTAAATGAGTGTGATTTTGGTTTAGAATATAATGAATTTAACTCCTTTCTTAGATTGGCAAGTATGGCCTGGGAGCATCCAGTTGCCCAAAAAAGAGGAGGAAACTGGATGAAGATGCGGATTCGGAGCCTGCAGACGATCCAGACTACAGGGTACCGGATCACACATCAGGTAAAACTGCATTTTAAGGTTACATGTACACTGCTCCTATAACAATGTTTCTTTTATTCTCGTTTGTGGGAAGCAGAAACGTTGTAGGACATGGTGAAAGGAAGCTTAAACTTGAAGCAAATTACAATTATGTCTTGTTTTGACTAAAAGGTAAACTGATTTAGCATTTCATCCAGGCATCTGAGGTGAAACATCCCAAAATCTTTTGACAGCTTTAGACAAACTGAGCTGTTGGTTGTAGCGATGACCTAGGTTTCGTCTGTTTAAAATTGTACATGTAGCATATTAGGTCAGGAGTTCTGTATTTTGATGCACTCTTTGTTTCCTGACATGATAAACGACCAGCACACCTGTTGTATCGCATCAACTTTTGTGGAGAGAAGCCTCATGACTTCAGTTCTGCCATGACAAGACCAGCAAAATTTAAATGTGATTTTGAAAGGTCGGTGTTTCTCAGCCAGTTTTTAACTTTCTGCCATTTGCATACATGTGTAAGCTTATACATGCACAAAGTCTCGTGTACAGATGAAGATGAACTTTACTTCACACGTTCTTGTCTTTAAAGAGGATGATAGTGGATCAGACAGCAGTGGATCAGAGAGTGAAGAGGAAAATGAGCAAACCTGTGGAAAGACCAAAGTTTCACAGTCAACAAGTCAAAACAGTAAGTTTGTCTTTTGAACAGAAATCTGGAATAATCCAATATTGATGGTTTACAGGTGATAGCCTTTAACATAATCCATTAATGCCTTTAATGTGTCAAACAGTCTGCTACATGGACCTCAAGTCTACCTCTGTAAATTCAGGTCGTGTCACTCATCGATGTCCAGCAACCACCTAAAATAATAGACAACTGGGTCTAACTGATAGACAAAGGGAAGATAACTGTTCTAGAATGCTTTATTGACAATGACATTGCATTCAACATAGGGGGATTCATTGACCAGCTTTGATGGTTCTGACAAATATTTAAAGAAATTCTTGATTATTTAATTTCATTTAAATCAGCTATTAGGAGAAGAAGAAAAAACTGTGAGATGTAATAAGTTTTGATCCAATAGGTGTGTTACCAGAATATGTTATTTATGTGATTACAGATGAAATTTGTTATTGTCAGTTCCATTTAGGGGTAAGGGTATATCTGTAAATAATTAAAAGTCTCGCATGAAGAGGAACTTTACATCACACGTTTTTGTCTTTAAAGAGGATGACAGTGGATCAGACAGCAGTGGATCAGAGAGTGACGAGGAAAATGAGCAAAAATGTGGAAAGACCAAAGTTTCACAGTCAACAAGTGATGTCCCTAAACCTTTCCTCAACAGGCATTTTCAAAACAGTAAGTTTGTCTTTTGAACAGAAATCCCGAATAATCCAATATTGATGGTTTACAGGTGATACGGTAGCCTTTAACATAATCCAATAATGTCTTTCAATGATGTAAATAGGCGGGACAGTGATGTAATCATGAAAGTGTCATCCAGTATTGAAATAAAAGGTGAAGAGCTTAATAGCGCAAAAAAAAATGTGTGCCATGCCTACTGTAAGACATCTTCACAACGTCAAGGTTTCTCTTTCAACCAAAGACGAAACCTTGATCCTCTTGCATAGCAAACCACGTTCCGCCCACGTGAAACGATGAACGCATGGATGGGGGCCGAGGATACATGTAGCTACGGTTTTGATAAAAGCATGTCCGTATCCGAGGAATGCGGTTTTTGCTTTGACACTTGATGTTGGTTTCAAAAGAGATTAAAAAGCTCAATGAGTCCGATCAGAAGGTTTCGTCATTGAACAAAGTGTCATATGCAGATGTCGAGCACGACAAATGATCTGATTAGCCAATCCCCAGAGGATGTTTGCTTTGTTCATTTGCTAACATTTATAGCTCTGTTTTCGTTGAACACGGTATACCGGCCAAGTGTACCAAGGTATCTATATATAGGAGATACCCTGGTTTTAGCGAGGATGACTGTAAGATTGCCATTTAACATGTTCTAGTGGAAATAAGAATGGAAGTTGTAAACTGCTGTTACAGAGCTATTCTGAGTACTCTACTGGGGTGTCCTGGTTTGAAGTACAGAAGAGCTTTAAATAGGTTGTAGTTCTTGATGTATAGGACATTGTGTGTTCTTGTATTATGGGGTGGTCTTTTATTTAGGTATCAGCAGCTGGAGAACTCGGATGCGTATTCTTGTATTCATTGATTATAATCAGTTGTATTGCGTTCCTGTGTATGTAAACTGCTTAATAGTTGTACTGTTGTGAAATAGAATTTTTAGAGAATACATGTTTATGTCCTATTTGTAGTAACCATTCCCATATATGAGGGAGTTAAAGGAAGAAGAAACTACAGCAAAATGGACTACTGCTTATTTTGCGGTGGGGGGTACAAGTCGAAAATTTCATCGCATTACCGCAGTGTCCATTTCGAAGAGGAGCAGGTGGCCACAATTCTTTTTTTGCCTGTTGCGAGTGAAAGTCGGAAAAAAGCATGGAGCCTTCTACAAAATGAAGGGAATTACAGACACAACATAAAGGTATACCAGTTGTAAGACTTCTTTTTACATGTGATGTGGATTTCTTCCATGAGTGAATTTCTTACATAAGTAGTATGAGGGGCATGTATCTTCGCCCATCCCTGTATAATTAGTATGGGGGCATGTATCTGAGTCTGTGCATGTTTAATTAGTATGAGGGGAATGTATCTGGCTCTGTCCTCGTATATTTAGTATGGGGCACGTATTCGGGTTTGTCTGTATTTTTTTTTTAGTCTGTCCATTTGCATTTTCTCTGTCTGTATGTGAATAACTTCAAACCTGTTTGACCGACAAATTTAATACAGACCCATTCTATCAACCAACTTTTAAAATTGCTTGAAAAATTTATTGCCAAGCAACTGTATGAATGTCTCAATCAAACAGTCTGCTACATGGACCTCAAGTCTACCACTGTAAATTCAGGTCAAAGGGGAGATAACAACCACCTAAAATAAAATAATGGACAACTGGGTCTAACTGATAGACAAAGGGAAGATAACGGTTCTAGAATGCTTTATTGACAATGACTTTGCATTCAACATAGGGGGATTCATTGACCAGCTTTGATGATTCTGACAAAGATTTCAAGAAATTCTTGATTATTTAATTTCATTTAAATCAGTTATTAAGAGAAAAAAAAAGAAAAACTGTCCGATGTAATATGTTTTGATCCAAAAGGTGTGTTGTCAGAATATGCGATTTATGGATGAAATTTGTTATTGTCAGTTCAATTTAGGGGTAAGGTTATATCTGTAAATAATTAAAATTTAAAGTGAAATATCATAGTATAAAATTTCCTACAAGATCTACAAATTCATGCTATGAATTTAGAGCTTCCAGGGAAAATTATAATTTTTTCCGGCCAGATATACGGTTGAGATTTTATGTTTGAGAATCTCAACAAAGTTCGTGTAGCTACATATAGGTTCGCCAAATCATATATGTAGCTACACCACATCCTTAATGTCATTTCTTTTTTTTTCCAACCTTATGATCTATCCTGTTGAAGGTGATCCAGGCAGGGAAAGGGGAGCTTGTTGTAAACAGACGTATACATGACGGAACACGTTACACAGCAGCAGACTTTTTGCCATGTGAACACTGTTACAGTTTCCTCGTGAAGGATTCACTCTGGAAACATGCAGAGACATGTCCATGTAGGCCAACTACTGATACTTTCAGTGCTAACTATGTTAGGAACAGTTACATGATGTTGGCACCTTTCATACCATCAGAATCAGATGAAAATGACGCACTCGATCAACTGATAGACCGCATGAAGGAGACCCATAAAAACCCAAACATTCAACAAGTATGCAGGGAAGACAAACTTGTTAGAGAATTTGGGTTTTCTCTACTAGACAAGCTGGGCCTGGAAGACGAACAGCGTAGACGTGACAAGACTAATATCAGAACAAAACTCAGAACAGTTTCACGGCTGTTGATAAAACTTAATGGTGGAAGTTTGTATTCTCCTGCTGTGATACAGAGATGTCTAAGTTCATTCATCAATGGACAGAACTTCATGAAAGTTGTCAGTTCAGTGAAGGACATTGCAGTGGAGTGCGATTCACCAAATTTGGCCTTAACTTTAGGGTACTACTTGAAACAAATAGCTCTCCTTAAACGCAGCTTGGGAATCAGAAATGCAGAAGCATCCTACAAAGAGGAAGCAAAAGACTTCTTGAAGTTATTTGAAGCACACTGGAATAGCAAGGTATCGGGTGTAGCGCTCAGACGGAAGAAGTTGGCTGCGATAAACAAAGAGGTCTGCATTCCGGCCACGGATGATTTGGTACATTTGAAGCAATTCCTTGAAACAGAAGTTGAGAAGCTCACAAAGAAATCTGAAATAACACTCAATGAGTGGACATCTCTGGCACAAATGATGTTGGTGAGGATCGTCCTCTTTAACAAGAGGAGGATTTCAGAAGTGGAGGAACTCACACTTAAAGATTTTCTTGATCGCCCCACGTTCAAGGAAAACGAGGAGATATTGGGCTCGTTGGACATAGCAGAGAGGACTTTAGCAAAGAGGTAAGCCATCTTTGAAAAAGATAGTCAGTGCAACCAGTCCTCCTGTGATATATTTCCTTTGTGTATATTATGTACATTGTATAAAGGGGGATCTTTCTGAATTTTTTTATACAGGTTCCTGTTGGGTGCTGGTTGTGTACCATCACCATTTGGGGTCAGATAGGTGAATTCAAAAGAAGCCATGTCGAATTTCTTGTTAGTGCTGTTTCACAGGAACTACTAGGGCTAGTCCCCCTCCCGATTGTGCGGTGATTCTCAAACGTGCAACGGTGAGAATGCTGACTAACATGAAGATTTACCCAGGCATTAGAATCTTTGGTCATTTTTATACGCCCGCTAATAAGCGGGACGTATTATGTGATGGCGGTCATCCATCCGTCCATCCGCCTCGTGTCCGGACTGCATATCAAACAGTTTCTGATCCACAGTTCCAATATTTGGTGGGTATATGCACCAGGCCAGGCTACTCTAATCAATTAAATTTGTAATCAATCATCAATCGATCACTATTAATTGTGTATCACCTGATTTTTCATCTCAATCGATCACCAATCGATCAAAATATCTCTGGTGTTTCATCGATTAGTGATTGATAACTATTGATTAAGGATTGATATTTTATTGAATGACGATCGATTGATTGATTTCTGATCGATTGATGATTGGATACTATTGATTCATGATCGATTAATTATTGTCCCCCGACACCCGAAGGGCTTGAGGGTCCGTCCGTGTGTGTGTCCGAATGGTTTCCAGTGGATAACTTCACACCTACTTAACCGAACCTTTTTAAATGTGGTATGCAGATACCTTGATGCAAGATCTCGCTTGGGATTGTTTTTACGTTCGGCAGGGTCGTTTCCATGGCAACCAGATAGCCATTCCATTTGGCCATCTATTATAGGGTATAATTCATGTCCGGGCTGTCAATCGGATAGTTTTCAATCTATGGTTCCATTATTTGGTGTGTATATGCACCAGAGGCAGACGATGTATCGCATACCAAATACGTGCGGCTGGGTCATTTCCATGGCAACCAGATGGCATATCATCCGTTTGGCCATCTATTCTAGGGTAGAATTCTTGTTCGGACTGTAAATCAGATACATGTAGTTTTCAATCTACGGTTCCAATATTTGGTGGGTATATGGACAAACGTGCAAAAGAGGTAGAAAGGAAAATACAAATTTAACAAGAACACGATAGGAAATGGCATGTGATTGTTTGCATTTGCAACTGTTCGTGATTGGGAACCGTTCAACGCTGAATTGCAGCAGTGTTGCATGGAAAGTGTGAAAGATTTAGGCATTCTTACATGAAGTATAGCCTTAGGGCAATTGTATATTTAATTTAGGCATATATTGAGTTCACTTGAGCTCTTGTTTGTTAATATTTTGAAACCGTATGTTGTTGGATTTTGTATGCACTGCTAATAAAACGACTATTTTCAGAGGGGTGTAGTTAATTTTCAGATCTTTTCATCAGTGCCTATTCTCATGCCTGTTTACCAAGATACGTCGATGGTGGGCATCAAGATCAATCTGTGATCTCGTGTTCAGCGAATATGTACACTTTGGGGGGAAACTGGTCATGTCATGATGCCCTAGGTCATCTCCATGACAACAGGATTCTTTCATTGGACTAGGTATCAAATTACCCGTTTGATCCATTTACTGAAGATGTTTCTTCAACCCAGTCAGTTTCATTGGTTCAATTTGTTTGAGTTCTGATTTAATTTATTTTATCCTTCAGCTGATTAGGAAATTGACTTGCACGACTCTCCCTCTAATTTCAGGCAATAAAGCACAGTTACAAATCTTCTCTATTTATTCGTCATTACAGGATGGTCTTGCTTGAGGTAAGAGGAAAAAGCACTCGCGGGATTCGCAAAGTTTTTATCCTCCTGAAGCCTGGGATGGTGAGAAGTGTGAACTTCCTTATTGATAAAAGAGAGAACGTTGGAATTCTTCGTCAAAACAAATATGTGTTTGCAAATGACGCAACGGGACCCCTTGACGGGTGCAGAGCTTTCCGTGAGGTTACGGCTGCATGTTCTGGCCTGAAGAATGCCGAAGCCATTCGGTCAACAAAACTGCGTCAGTATTTAGGGACAACATCACAGGTAATGACAATCCGCAATTTCTGAGTTCACGTGGCGATTGCGTCATCAATAATTACATCCCCATGACAGTGCGCTCGCCATTTATAACACACAGGCTCCTATCTTACGCAATGGAAAGATGCAGAAATTTGCTAATCTTGACCATTTCTACAATTTTCATGCCTGTTTTTGAACATGCTTTTCCAAGATGAATTAATTGTAAATGAAACACCGACATTCTATTCGAATTAACCGGTAATGTTATCTTCACTCTGACTGCCCCACCGTCGCGGCACTGAAGAACACCACTCTTGTTGCTTGACGTCGAAACTCAAAATTCGCATATTCCTCATACATTACACATGTACATGGGCTGTGTGTCTTTCACACGTTAGCTTGTAATAATTATGTCTCCCCCAACTGTGTTGGGGGGACATCTAGTGTTTGTGCTATCTGTCCGTCTGTCTGCATGTCTGTCTGTCTGTATGCTGTCCGTCCCCTTTCCTTGTCTGCAAGATATCTTGAGAACTAATGGACGGAATTTCACCAAACTTGGATGGAAGCTTCATTGAGATAGTCCCCTCATTTCATCAAGTTTTGGTGTGTGTGGGTGCGTTCGTTCGTGTCCGTGTCCGTCCGTCCGTCCGTCCATCTACATGTACATGTATATACAGGCCTTGTCTGCAAGATATCTGAAGAACTACTGGACAGAAGTTCACCGAACTTGCATGAAAGCTTCATTGGGATATTCTCCTCATGTGATTAGGTTTTGGTGTGTGTGCGTGCGTTTGTCTGTGTCCGTCCGTCTGTCCATCTACATGTATATACAGGCGTTGTCTGCAAGATATCTGGAGAACTACTGGACAGAAGTTCACCAAACTTGCATGAAAGCTTCATTGGGATAGCCTCCTCATCTGATTAGGTTTGATGTGTGTGCGTGTGTTTGTCTGTGTCCGGTGTCTGTCAGTCTGTCTGTCTGTCCATCCCCTTTTCGTGTCTGCAAGATATCTCGAGAACTACTGTATGGAATTTGCCTAAACTTGTATGGAAGTTTCATTCGGATATCCCCCTCATCTGATTACGTTTTGGTGTGTGTGTGCATTCATCCATGTCTGTAGTCTGTCCGTCTACTTCTACACATGTATAATATCTTGTCTGCTTGTCTGCCTCTTCGCAATTCATATTTTCAGATGCGCAACTTTGTTTAAGATACTTATTGTTACATTCATTCTATAGCAATAAACTGAAATAATTTGCCCACTCAAGGCAAGGTGAGAGGTTGGGGGAGACGTATGTTTTTGCTTGAAAAAACAACAAGCCCAGGCTTCATGCCAGAGCGGCAACTCAAGGGTCAAAGCGGAACCTCTAGTTGTTCAGTCAGTCAACCCTCACACTGTGGTTTCTGTCTGCAAAAGCATATATTCATTTTATAACTGATATCATACCTTTTTTCACTCTGGTAACAAGTGTGATATAATTTCTTTACAGATTCTGGACATGAAAGATACCGAGTTGAAAATGCTCGCAGACCACATGGGTCACTCTGTCCAAATACACACAAACTTCTACAGGTTACAGAGCTCCGTTATCGAGAAGGCCAAAGTCGCCAGATTGCTCATGGCTGTTGATAATGGTGTTGTCAACAGATGGAGTGGTAAGAGACTTGAAGCTATTGATGTTGATGGTAAGTAAATAATTGTATTGTATTGTTCACATGTATTTGAATTATTTCCATCATATATTTAGTTGTGATGCTTATATAGTACCCTTTTGAGCATGTCTTGTTTGTTTGTAGCACACTTGTTGTGATGTCAATAAAGTTAATTAGCAGAAATGAAGGATTCGAAAATAACAAAAAAATAAATTCAGGAAAATAACCAGTGTTCAGAATTACAGATGCCATGATATACATGCAATGTTTGCATTGGTCTGTCAAATTAATTCAGAACAGTTTAGCTGACCTGCTGGTACACAAATTGGTCCAGTGGAAATTCGCATCTTTTTTTTCATTTCTGTTTCAGATGCATATGTTGTTCAGTTGACTGATTAATAGTTACGGACAAGGACACGGTTCAGAATAAAACAAGCTATGTCCAAAGTCACATTATTTAAAGGGAGAATGGAAGATTTTATTTGACTTGTTAGCAGTACTCATTTATTTGATTCATTTCTGTTGTGTATTCCAGAGCTGCCAGTCCCTGTTGTCTATCAGGACAAATGGAGCACTGTACATGAGAGAGAGAAAGAATTGAACATTGCAGGTAGGGAGCAAGATACATGTATGTCAGCAGCCCTTGGAAATATGAAAATTTCCATGGTCAGAAAAAATGCCACAGCAAAAATAGTCATTACTCAGCACTTTTAACAGTCTGCACTGTTGCGCTGAGGCTAACCCTAGACGTTGCTGATTGCTGGTTGAGTCAGATACATTGATCCATGACAAATACAGCTTGAATTTTGTTACTTCTCATTCTAATTTTGTTGCGATCTGGTTTTGTTCCATTGGGCGATTCCATTGATTTGTTAAAAGGGTTTGTTCCAGTAGGAGTACATGTATCTTTGATAGTAAATCATAATAACTGTTCCAATAATTTCAGTCAAAGGCTTATCTTTTCTTTCTGTTTAGATTGATAATGATTCTTGTGGGACACGAGAAAATGCTGATCAAAATTATACATCTAGCAAGTGTTGCTGTCTCATGTTGATAATATTCAGACCAGCAACTAATGCAGTAAAATGACTTCAAAATCCACATCTCCTACAAAGTGGTGTAGGTTATGAAAGATTTTGTTGTCAGGGTAATTCATAAGATCAGCTCCAGAAAATTTATTTTGTGTGTCCTCTACACCGTCTGTCAGACCTGTCTTCCAATCTTAGTGCTCATACTGAAGTTTCACATAGTCGTCTAATCAAAGTGCTGCTGACAAGATTGACAAATATTCTCACTATGTCTGTAAAGTTGAAATGCCCAAACAGTAAGCTTGGATCAGTCCCTGGTGTGTGTGTTATCACACCTGAAGTTGTATTTTCAGCTGAAGACGAAACTGAAGAAGAAGGGCTGCAGGATGATGATATTCCGATGCAGGAAACAGAGGCTGCTACAGGTGATGTTATTATGTATTCATCAACCATCTGACATAAATTTAAGCAGCTTTCTTTGCTTTCAGTTTCCTTTATCATGTGCAACGTATGCAATAAAACAATCAACAGGTTTTTACCCTTATTTTGGTGACTACTCTTTGAGCCATTTTCACTTGTGTGAATTTGTGGCATTGGCCCATGAATTGTTATTTTAGGATGACAGCATTTATGCTGGACAATTTGCACAGTGAAGCAGTCACCAAATGATGTGACAATTTACACTCAGTTACAATCTCTAATGCCAGTCTAAATGTAAGAAGGCCGGGTTTGTAGCCTTTACTTAGTTATCGATAAGCTTACACATTAACATGTATGGTATCTCACTATACAGCCTTGATATCGCAATTGTGCAGCATTGATTTGATTCCTCTCACTGCTTAACATTCTTGATTGTCCAGAGAAAGATTCTGCAGTGTGAGATCTGGTGCAAAAAATGTAATTCTTGCTTACCTCATTTTTGTTCATTTTATACACTATCGGAGTGCAGCAGATGGACAGGACAGTTTGTCGGGTGAGCCCAACAGTAAGAGCAGAGATCGAAAAAGAAGTAAGTCTTTGTATTTTTCCATAAATGAAGTTTAATTGTATTAAGAACATACTGCTTTTGTCTCTGTATCTTCGTATATGGCGCTTTCTCTTTGGTCAAATAAACTTGTTGAAATCGTGATATCCACATCATGTCAGGTTTAATAGCAAACCCTGGTTTAAGGATTGCATATTTACGGACTCTGCGCATTTTGGCCCCTGTCACCAAAATGTTGTCTGCCAGCAACATGGCGGCGAATGTAAACAAATGGTTCGCTTCGCATATTGACAAAGACATTGAAAGCGAGCTAAAGCTATGCAGAGTCTACATGCCACTTTATAGTTAACATGCAGTATGCTCCGGTAGTGTTCGGACGTCATGCCTTTGGGAATAAATTGAGGGAGACAGACTAACAAAGAATTACGGGACAAAATTGTTATCAGGGCCTCAAGCCAGGTTGATGAGTTTTGAGCCCTGGCTGATTGTGTCGCAGCGCCATGACGTTGAGACAGACTATAGTTAATGAATGCCGATAGGCCTACCAACATGCAGAGAACTATGTGACAAAATCGTTATCAGGGCCTCAAGCCGGGTTTATGCAAAATTTTAATCCTGAGCTGCAAGAATAATGTTTCACAATCTTCATTTATAGTTTTGTTCACTTCTGGCCATTCTTTAAATTGGTACCACTGGAGATTGTTTGCTATATGCTACACTACTCTCTCGTGAACTGAGCGGAAAGTCTCTCTTCCTGTGTTTGATTAAATCGGAATGTTTACCGTAGGTGAAAAATTCATCGTATGATCTAGTTGTTGAATTGTTTCACTTTGCATTGTTATTTGGCTGTGAAAATACACTGCAATAATCAGATTAGGATCTGAGGAATAGGTGTAAAGAATTGTTGCACACAATGGAGCTCTGGATAGTTTAAAATGTAGCAGGATCAGTAACTGTTTCTATTATCTGTAGTCTCCTTCTTGCCTCAGAAAGCTGGGGGTAACTTTCAGGAGGTATGCCCATTAATTTTTAGCTCATCTGGGCCGAAGGCCCGATGGGCTTATGTCATGGCCTGATTGTCCGTCGTCCCGCGTCCGTCGTCCGTTAACATCTTCTTCTCTGAAACCACTCACGGTACCGATTAAGTTGAAACTTGGCAAGCATGTTCCCCCCAATGGGGACTCCAGAATTTGTTCATATGGTTTCGGTACGATTTTAAATATGGCCGCCGTGGTGGCCATCTTGAATTTGGCATTGAAATATTGCTATCGCTATATCTCAGGACCTACTGCATGGATCTTTCTCAAATTTGGTACACAGGTTCCCCTTGGGGTCTAGTTGTACAACATTTGTTTATAGTACGATTTGAAAATTGAATATGGGGTGGCCATCTTGAATTTTTCCCATTAAGCAGCGTTCGTCGTCCATAAACAACTTTTTCTCTGAAACTGCTTGGTCGATTAACCTGAAACTTGGCATGCATGTTTCCCCCAATGAGGACACCAGAATGTGTTCATAAGATTTCGATCCGATTTTAAATATGGCTGCCATCTTGAATTTGGCAGCGAAATTTTGTTATCGCTATATCTCTGGAACTACCACATGGATCTTTCTCAAATTTGATACACAGGTTCCCCTTGTGGTGTATTTGTACAACATTTGTTTCCAGTCAGATTTGAAAATTCAATATGGCCAATAATATATGAAAACAAAGATCTATTATAATACCCATAGCAGATGAGCTACAGTGCCGTGGCACTATCTTTACTTTATATACTGAATCTTGCTGTATGATAATGTTTACTTATCTTTTACACTGTATCTGCCATCTTCATTTCATAGCCCCTGCACCACGCCTGCCTTGGGAATCAAAAGAAGTGAGAATCCTGAAGGCAGCATTCCCAAACTTCAGAGACCAATATCCATCTGGGTTAGAGATCGACGAATTAAAAGCGAAGTATCCGGAATTGGGCAAGCGGACCACAACACAGATAAAGAGTAAACTCCAGCACCTACGTAAGTTTAATTCCCAGTGGTATCATTATCCGACACTTGTCCACACAAGTGTATTGTCGTCGTCATGTACGTCCGTCCGTCTGTCCGTCACACTTTTCTCGTTACCAATATATCTTCAGAACGACTTACCCTAGGCGTACCAAACTTGCAGTGCACATCCATATGCTTGTGACCAAGAACCCTATTGAATTTGGACCCGATTGGTTGAAAACTTTGGTGGCCATCTTTAATTTATGCGAATCCATCACAGCTTTCTTGTTACCAAGATATCTTAAGAACAACTTACCCTAGGCACACCAAACTTGCACTGCAGATCCATATGCTCATGTTCCAAAACCCTATTGAATCTGGTCGGTTGGTCGGAAACTTTGGCGGCCATATTTAATTTATGCGAAATGATTAATCTTGTGTATCTCTGGTACCATTTCACTGTTCAGTGTGAAACTTGGTATAGTTCATCGATGCATCAGGAAACTTCATAGGAATGACCAAACCAGTTTCCCTGATTCGGTGGAAACCTTGGCGACCATTTTTAATTTATGCAAAATCTTTAATGATATATATCTCTGACACTATTCAAGTGTTCTATATGAAACTTGGTATACAGCATGGATGTATCAAGAGACCTGCAATGTATAACCACTTCAGTTCCTCTGAGTGGCGGGAAGGATGGGCAGCCATTTTTAATTTATGCAAAATCCTTAATGATTTCTGTCTCTGATACCGTTCAAGTGCTTGATGCAGAATTTGGTATACATCTTCGATGCATCAATAGACTTACAATAAATCACAGTTCTGGTGTTTCTGATTGGCGGAAGCCTTGGTGGACATCTTTAATTTATGCAAAATCTTTAATGATGTATATCTGTGGTACCATTTCAGTGTTCTATACGAAACTTGGTATACAGCATCGATGTATCGAGAGACTTGCAAGGAATAACCATATCATTTCCTTTGAATGGTCGGAAGGATGGGCGGCCATCTTTAATTCATGCAAAATCATTAATTATCTCTATCTCTGATAACGTACAAATGCTCGATGTAAAATTTGGTCTCCATTATTGATGCATCGAAAGAATTATGTAATGTATACCGGTTTCTTTGATTGCATGGAAACCTTAGAGTCCATTTCTAATTGCAAATTTTTTCATAATCTGTATATTTGTCTCTTGGTGCTTGGTGTTCCTGAAATCTTGGTTCATATTGAATATATTACGAATGGCTAGCGCCCAGAGCCGAGAGGTTTTCTGATGCGCAGCTTCATATTGAAGATTGCTAATTGATTGTCAGGGCTTGAATTTGCGAAGTTTTCATGGCCAGCAATTTTTCGATTTACATGACCTGTCGAATACCGATTTAAAATTACCGATGACAATTTAGCATGTGAATGATTATATGGCCTGCAAATGCCAAATTTTGACCTGCTTTTTGCCAGTTACAGCCCCTTATTTTGTGCTGTCATATTTGAGGAATATGCAGTAGTAAAACAGGAAGTCCAAGACAGACATTGTGAAGTCAAAGGCGATGGATGGGGACTCTGGGGAAGGGGTGGGAGATTGGAAGAGGAGGCTGTAGAAGCGTTCTGGTGCCTATTCAACAACTGCCAATTTTTTTTTTCTGATCTCATTAAGCTGTTTTAATATGACTGAAACAATACATGTAGTACCCAAACTTTTCATTGCAGAAGCAATATCACGCTTGTTCACATTTCTTTTTGGTTTGGAGCACTGCCGCCATAATGCACCTACTTCCAACTCCTGCCATATACATGTGAAACAATTTACATGTTAATCAGGTCACTGAAGTGTTTAAACATATTGTGCCACTGTCAATGCATTCTCTCTGGTGCCTCATGTTTTTTTTTGTATCTTGCAGGAATTAAGTAAGAAGTTAACTTCCATGGGACAAGTCCAGATAGTTCCTGAATTTGGAATTGGTTCAGCTGTAGGCCTCTTTTTCCAATTGGCTGTGATGGAATACAGGGTTATGCCATCACAATACTTACCGTCTATACAGAAAACAGTATCGGGTTGAAATGTTTCTCTATAGCCAAGGAGCCAAGTGGCTACTAACAATGAAAAAACTAGGAGCCAATTCAGACTTTCAGGAGCCACCAAATTCTTGCAGTTTGATCACTCACTAACGTTCGATTTCGCGAATTCCAAATGGCTGCTGTGCCTTGACAATCTTCAAAAGTTTCAACATGATTTTCGCTTGAATTTGCATTACGCAAAAAAGAAAACATAGTTCGCTGTTTAGGTTCGTAAGATGCTGACATGATGATAAATACAAGCGCCAACAAAAATATCAGCGCGAAGACAACTTGACAACAATGCATCGTTGACAAGACCAACGCAGCACAACTGTTTTTGTATTCCCCGGCGTACGTTCAGGGGTGTTGCTGATTACATTATCGTTTGGACTTGAACACCTATGTGCGGAGAATCGTTTTGGTGCTCTCCATTGTACTTGTATTCAACTAGAACATCCGTGAGCGGAGATCAACCAGCCTCGTTTGGGTAATTATATTACAGAGTGACCAGTTTACGTCACAACAATGACCGATGACATTTGCGAAATTATGAAAGTCAAATAGTCTCTAATAATTCAAAGAAAATGTTAACTTCCAATGTGCATTGAGAGAAATTGTCAGGAAAATTGGTAAATGTCTCCTGTTAAAATGACAGATTATGTGACAAACTATGTTGTTAGATGAAAGTTTCCATGTAATTTTTAGCCTTTTCTGTTAGTTTCTTTGCTTTAAAATCTAGATTTTTTATGCGAATTATTAGAGAACTTACCGTACATTTCGTTGGGAGCCATTTGGCGACTTGCAGGCTAATTTCTAGGGGCCAAACAATCCCTGAGTATGAGCCAGTGTCTTATTCATCAAGCACATTAACTGACAGCCATACTTATATGAAACTTGTCATAATAGTGCCATGCCAATGAGCTTGTCATGTTCTTTTTGTAGTATCATAAATTTGTTGCAAAAATTTTCAGTTACGCGATGTTACGCGATGTTCAGTTACGCGATGTTCAGTTACGCGATGTTATGCGATGTTACGCGATTTTCTGTTACGTGATGTACTCACCTTATCTCAGTTACTAGCTGATGGATAACTCAGAGAACTTGTCTCAGTGTTCTGTAGTTGTTCTCTTTTGTGTAACGTTTTTAGCCCACCATCTACTACTGCATGGATCTTTCTCAAATTTGGTACACAGGTCCACCTTGGGGTCTAGTTGTGCAACATACCTTTTTCGGTCCGATCCGGATATTCAATATGGCTGCCGGGCGGCCATCTTGGATTTCATCGTCAAAGTTTGTTACCGCTATTTCTCAGGAACTACTGCATGGATCTTTCTCAAATTTGGTACACAGGTCCCCCTTGGGGTCTAGTTGTGCAACATACCTTTTTTGGTTAGATTGGGAAATTCAATATGGCTGCCGGGCGGCCATATTGAATTTCATGGAATTTCACAGTCGAAAGTTTGTTACCCCTATTTCTCAGGAACTACTGCATGGATCATTCTCAAATTTGGTACACAGGTCCTCCTTAGGATCTAGTTGTGCAACACACCTTTTTGGTCAGATTGGGAAATTCAATATGGCTGCTGGGCGGCCATCTTGAATTTCATAGTCAAAGTTTGTTACTGCTATTTCTCAGGAAGTTCTTCATGGATCTCTCTCAAATTTGGTACACAGGCCCCCCTTGGGGTCTAGTTATGCAACATACCTTTTTCGGTCATTCGAAAGTCCATCTTGGATTTTATTTTCAAAGTTTATCGCTATTTCTCAGAAGCTATTCTATGGATCTTTCTCAAATTTGGTACACAGGTCCATCTTGGGATCTAGTTTTGCAACACACCTTTTCCGGTCCGATTCGAAAATCCAAGATGGCCGCCAGGCAGCCATATTGAATTTGATTTTCAAAGTTTGTTACCGCTATTTCCCAGGAACTAGTACTGTATGGATCTTTCTCAAATTTGGTACACAGGCCCCCCTTGGAGTCTAGTTGTGCAACATATATTTTTAGGCCAGATTCGGAAATTCAATATGGCTGCTGGGCAGCCATCTTGAATTTCATAGAATCACACAGTCGCAAGTTTGTTACCGCTATTTCTAAGGAACTACTGGATGGATCTATCTCAAACTTGGTACACTGGGCCCCTTGGGGTCTAGTTGTGCAACATACTTTTTGTGGTCACATTCGGAAATTCAATATGTCTGCCGAGCGGCCATCTTGAATTTCATTGTCAAAGTTTGTTGCCGCTATTTCTCAGGAACTGGACTGTGAGGTTAGCGTTGGGTCCGAAAGATTTCAGATTCTGTAAACAAAATTACAAATCAATGGTTTTTTACATGTAACAAAAAAATCCTCTTGTCATTAGCTTACAATTATCGGACAATGGTGGGCGCCAAGATCCTTCAGGATCTCTCGTTGTTGTTACATATTGAAATTGCTCAAATTCGAGAAACATGCATCAAAGATGCTAGATGCTGGGCATTTCTACTTCACGATCTCGGTTCGAAAAATGAAGGGATAGGGGCATATATCACCTTTAGTGATAAACATTCCATTACTTCACAGTTATGTTACTTCAAAGGGTTATTTCTAGTTTAATAAATATATATTGTTTGTTTGTTTATTTCCAATAAACGATATACATTATATTTGAGATCATTCTGTTCTGTGTTTACCAAAGGAGTTACAGGGTTCGAAATAAGGGCCTGCAAACTGCAAATTAAAAAAGCAGGCCAAAATTTGACATTTGCAGGCCGTATAACATTTTGACCTGCAGAAATTCCTATGCAATTAAATATGGAAGCTTGTCCGATTTGAGAAATTGCAGCCCATTCCGACTGTTCTATTTCGAGCCCTGTATAATATTATCATGGCTTTCTGATTAAAAATTGGGTTATACGTAAGCATGGAAAAGTTGATGATACATATACTACGTCACGCTGCAGAATACGAAAGATTCTGGACTTTGCATCGCGGCTACTCATTCATAAAAACTGTTCATGTGAAATCTGTTGGGAATGGTGTTTCATATAGCTCCTGTTTAAGAAAAAAATGAATGCTGCATGCCTGATGGTTTTCTTGTCTGATGGAATATAAGTACATGTATGTAAAGATGGTGTGCATGATGAAATAATGCAGAACATCCAGGTCAGGGTGAGATGGTGCTGCAAAATTTAATCATGGGTAAATGATTTCGCATACCGAACAATATATGAGGTATATAGAGTAACCCAGAAATCTATTAAAATGAAATAGCTTTGTGGGGCATATATAATAACCCCATATACCAGCCATACCCGGTTTCATTTATATACCCCATAAAGGAAGCATTTTACATGGGGTAGCCTATATATGGGGTATATAAAGCTGCACAGCTATGGGGCATACACAATAACCCACAAATTTATATATGCCCCATAAATACATATTTGCATGTATAACTCGCAGGGTGGTTTAAGTGGTATATCAAGTAACCCAGAAATCTATTAAAATGAAATAGCTTTGTGGGGCATATATAATAACCCCATAAAGCTCCACAGCTATGGGGCATACACAATAACCCACAAATTTATATATGCCCCATAAATACATATTTGCATGTATAACTCGCAGGGTGGTTTAAGAGGTATATAAAGTAACCCAGAAATCTATTAAAATGAAATAGCTTTGTGGGGCATATATAATAACCTCATAAAGCTCCACAGCTATGGGGCATACACAATAACCCACAAATTTATATATGCCCCATAAATACATATTTGCATGTATAACTCGCAGGGTGGTTTAAGAGGTATATAAAGTAACCCAGAAATCTATTAAAATGAAATAGTTTTGTGGGGCATATATAATAACCCCATGCCCCATATACCAGCCATACCCGGTTTCATTTATATACCCCATAAAGGAAGCATTTTACATGGGGTAGCCTATATATGGGGTATATAAAGCTGCACAGCTATGGGGCATACACAATAACCCACAAATTTATATATGCCCCATAAATACATATTTGCATGTATAACTCGCAGGGTGGTTTAAGATCCTCGCCCCATAAACAGGTATTACCATGATACCCCACATACTGTTGGAAATGCGTATATATATATATATATATATATATATATATATATATATATTCTCAGCGGCTGTAACGACCGCTAGATGGCGTGATCCGCTTCTTACCAAAGTGATTCGCAACTGCCCGCGCTGGTGCACTGAGACGGACATGATTTTCTCATTGATTTACAAGTTCGATTAGAGAATTTTATACATGCAATTATCGATAACAGATTTTCGTAGAAAATAAGGCCAAGAATCACTCTCAATTCTTAACAACACGAGCGCCAGCAGTCTAGATGTAAAAGGCGATTCGGAACTCCCCTATTAACTGTATGCTTAAACATGCCTCGTTTCCTCTGCTTGGCCACTTTCCCCTCTGACAAACACGCAGTGGGGAATATGTATTTCACAATCACGTCTATTTTTTGTTTGTCTTGCAAATATTTTTGGGGGGGTCCATGCCCCCCTTGTCTACGGCCATGAGTTAAGTTCAAATTACCCGAACTCCAAGAACTCGTCTTAAATTTGAGGTTCAATTGTCGTCAAACGTCTAGTACGATCGTGGAAATGCCGGATAATTCGAAAGTGTAGAAAAACTAATATTCTTCAATTAATCATAATTCTCACAGTAAAATGACTTCAATTCCATCATAATTTCTTTTTTGTTCTTCTTCTTGAGAGCTATAGAACTATCTCTCTCTGCTAAATTGAAAGCTAAAATATCTACTACAATCTGTCGGGACGTGACAGGTTGAGTACCGGTATACAGTGTTGGACAGCAGTAAATAAAAGGATATTTTCAAAGCCCTGGGCAATGTAGTAACATAAGGAGGTACACTATAAGGATATCTGAAAAATGAAAACACACAAACACATAAAAGCACACATAAAAGCCAAACACACATCCACGCGTGTACGGATGTGGGGGGTTGCGCATATCTTTTGGAAGCGAAAATATAATGTGCACAGTACAACACAGCGAGTTACAGACTTTCCGAGAGATAATTTCATAACAGGTATCATTCCAAGCATGGACTAATATTTGACACCGTTTAAAAGCTATACGATAATGCAGGATAAGCATTATTAATTTACGCCGACATTTTCTTCGTCGATAGTGGCAGAGCTGATTCGTGAAATGGCGGCCTCACCATACGACCCACATCGCAATAGCTGCTCCTTAAGCATGCGCAGATCGATTTTGTCCTAAAATACCGGAAGGCGACGCGCGACGGAAAGGGCGACGTCGCGTTTAAAAAGGGCGACGTCGCGTCGCGTTCTATCTCTTAACATTATAAGAACGCGACGGGAAGGGCGACGGGATGGGCGACGTCGCGAGCGACGTCATGCACGACGTCGTGGGCGACGTCGCCTATCGCGTCGTGTTGATTAAAGCGACGCGCGACGCGCGACGGGAAGGGCGGCGTCGCGGGCGACGTCGTGGGCGACGTCGCGTTTAAAAAGGGCGACGTCGCGTCGCGTTCTATCTCTTAACATTATAAGAACGCGACGGGGAGGGCGACGGGAAGGGCGACGTCGCCCTTCCCGTCGCCTGCGACGCGCGACGCAAAAATGGCCGTAATGGAACACCATAATAACCAGAACAAGATTTGATCTACGACTACATATTGGAACAGTGAATATGCTGTATCAAGCTGGCTCTGGATATCGTTTATTTTCATATATTTATAGAAATACATATGAGCTGTTTTTGCCTCAAAATTGGCGATTGTGCACGAATGCACTACTTCACGGTCCTGTTATTCCAGATTGATGAGACTCAGTGCCTTGAAATTTTTCTGAGTATACAATAAAATATTGTACTTCATGCCAATTGAACAAATTTTTTGTATACGCAATATTTATTTTCAGCACTTCTACCGCACCAGTTCTGGGACCATTTACCCACTTAAACATACATGGTCCTTTGCAGAATTCATTCAAATTTAAAGGAAATAATCAAACTGTATCAATATGGGCATCACATCTGATCCTCTGTGTATCTTACATGCCGCCAAGGGATTATGCCACTGTACTTAACCCTGAAGCAGAACGTTAGTAATACCCTCGATGGTTTGCAGCTTCGTTATATGCACACTCAAGAAACTTCATTTGAAAATGCTGCATTGTCTCACGCACTTTGGCAGATTAAACTTTAACCTATAGTATCGGTCCGATCACCGGCTATCCTATCTACCGTCAATGCTGCAGTCGACGGACCAACACTCTAGAAATAGAAAGGTAAGCCAACTTTGCAGCGAGCATGTAATCTCGGTTAGACCGCTTTTCGCAGTTCGTTATTCGGGACCAGTCATTCCGCGACTCATTACAGCGCCCCTAGCAGCACCCATTGGCGGCAGATTTGGGATATGAATATGCAAAGATATAGAGCATGACATTCTCTCTTGCTATACAGAGTTTGGAGTTCAAAGTACTCATAATAAAAAAATACAGATTTCCATATCCGAGGAAATAGTTGCTGGTCTCCTCGAACAATGAACTGCGAACTGCGAACCGCGGTCTAACTTTATGAACGTTCTCTGTCAACGAAAATCATCTCCGCGATCGGCAATTTTTCGGTAATTTATTGGCTAAAATAGCCACTCGCAGAGATATTTCTAGTGACATAGATTGCATGCTCGCTGGAAATGGAGGTGCGAGAGTTGGCTTATCTTTCTATTTCTAGAGTGTTGATCCGTCGAATGCAGCACTGACGGTAGATACCAATTACAGTCTGATGCAGCAACAACAATATTTTCTCAGTTAGACGGCAGATTTTGAGATCGAACATGGATGGACGTCATGGATCAACTGAGACAGTCCCGTGGTTGTATATGAAGACTGGAATGGCTCCTATAAATAGGGATCCACTGAGAACGCTCGTCTCAATTTGAAATGACGCGGGTCGAATGACCAATCGCTGTGACAGCAACCTGACACTGACCAATCGCTGTGACAGCAAGCTGGCACTGACCAATCGCTAGTGTCAGCAAGCTGAATCTGTCTGATTAAGGTTAGGATTAGGGTTCCTAACCCTAACTCTAATAGGAGCAGGACTTCTGTGCCAGAGTACATCCAGTCTCGTGTTTGGGATGCATATTGCATATTCAATGTTAGTTATGCAATCAAAACAGATAAACATCGAGAGAAAAAAGGTCATTTGATGATTCTTAAGCTGAAACTTTGATCTGGGATGCGCTAATTAGCCTATCGCTTATCGTCTGACAAGATTATGACAGGACCATATAAGGAAGTATACATACCATACAGATTTGTCACACTGTATATTCTACGCTTTCTATATGGAATTATTTTTTTTTTAACAAATTGTGAGGTCGTTATGATCAGTTATGATTGTAAATCAGGGGATATTTCGCAATGTACATTTAGATCCGTAAGAAGATGTTTGGCTATAGGTCGGATGGAGTGAGTGAGTGAGTTAACGGCATACTGAATTCGGTGTCACATTACCGTCAGTTCGAGATGAAGAAAGCGGACACCTCTCTCAGATAAAACGTATCCACCTCAGTGTTTTCTAACCTCCATTCAACTTGTTCTCAGCTGCGCAGTTTTCAAGCGCGTACCAACTTGCTTGCGGAACGGAACAGTTTCATAACTCCGAAACTGCTGTGTATGTCGCTTTTAAACACTTGAAACCGAATTTCCATACGACGTGATGCTGTCTTGCTTCACATGATTCTTTTAAAAGCATTTCAGCATAGCAAAGGTCAGATTGAACATTCAATATCCAGCCGTCGTCCAAATGAATATGAAATAAATCTAATAAAAACACAAGCTGAATTCTAAATGGTTTCTTATCCCGCCAACTATCATACCACGTTTAACTTTTATTGAATTTGAGATTTGCTAATATAATGAGACATATACATCATCTATATATTCTGTGGGTAAACTGGAAAGAGCCTCGACTTGTTCCTCAGTGGTGATTGTTATCGGCACAAACGCAGTCATTATTGAAGATATCATAGTGGAAGATGTTGTTTAAGAAATAATGTTTTCATGGGCGTGCTCAATGTTTATTTTACGCACAATTAGTGTGGGAAATTTATAAACTTTCCATATGGCACACCAATGAAAACATTATTTTTATTCTATTGCACTACCCAAATTGATTATCAACAAATATTATAATGAAAGGTTGAAAACATATTTTAAACTTTGACAGTCTTTCTTCCCTTTCTTGAAAAAAACTCGTCCACTGAGTTTATGGGGTCTCTCAAAGGAGGAGTGATACATACAGCTGTGTGGAAATTACGTGGATGTATGTCTATTTGTGTCGCTTTGTTAATCAATTTCAAGTTGGAAACAACAGCTAAACTTGAGAAAGAAATTTCATCTTGTAATTTATTTGTGTCCCTTTCAAATCGAATTATGAAATGGAATGTCCCAATGGACACCTGTACTTGACGCGTGTTGATTTCACGTAACCGTGGTAAAACGTGTAATAAATGCACGGTTAGCTCGACGTTATTGACACAACTGTTATAGAATATGTGTTATCGATGCGTCCTATGGAAATGCTGTTACTAGGCTTTTTTATTAAAAACTCTTACATAAGAAATAACATTTTGCCTTTTTTAAGACAGTACATGTAATCAGAGAACAACTGAGATCAAATACACGAACATGGATATACTGAAGAACATTTTGGTTGCTATTAAACATTGAAAAAAGTATTAATTTTCTCCAAAGGAGTCAAACCGTATTTTTTTCTTCTCATCCAAGAATGGGAGATTCACCAGTCTTGAATTTTCTCAATATTTTCTCATATCTTTTTTTTCAAAGAAATAATTTGTTGTCAGTCTACCATTGCTTGATTTTTCTTGGATGAGAAAAATTTAAATATATTTTTCGACCTATTTTGACTGGTTTTCGATGTTTAAGTGCATTATTCCTGTTTGCATAGTTTTGTATAGTTACATTCAGTTATCTTCTGATCAAATTTACGGTCTTAAACTTGAAAAAATATGGTTTCTTAATCTACGAAATTTGAAGAAAGCTTGAGAAAAAGACTAGAAAACATTTTTCAATGTGTACTATTTGTCGTTCCATTCACTTGTACCTTTTATGGTGGCGAGTATTCAATTGCACATGAAGGATTACTTGGTCTGCACAATAATATCGAAAGTTCAAGGGAGGCCCTTCGTCTCACGCTAATCAGATATGCCAATTGTCTGAAGCGTTGAACATATTCGTAATGAGTTTGACAAGTGTGTATGAGATATATAATCTAGGAAGGTAAACAGTGATATACATGTACCGGTACGCTGCAATTGAATACTGCATCGATTGATGCTTTATTTTGAGCATGAATACAGGATAGTATTCTGATGGGTATGCCTGGTACATATTAATCGATACAACAAAGCAAGTTCCATCCCCATATAAAATTAAACATTTCAGTGTATTGTGAATACGTTGTCGTTATTTTGTGATTGAAGGTCATCGTATAATTCGTTATATATCCTTGACTGATGTTTCTGCGCGCGATGCCTACACTTGGCTATACGGTCACGGACGGAAGCGACAAACATGAGTGATGGTATACCGTATTCGGTTTTGCACATGGCAGCCATTTTGCCAGGAGAGCATTTACCGGAACAGAACTTCCATGATGGGAAATAAGGCCAACCCGACAGAAACATAACCAACTGTTTTCTACTTTCTATGCATATCCTGGAAAAGACTTGGAAATTCATTTGAATAAAGAATAACGGTCACTGATTCGGATTTTATGTAGAGAACCACACCATGTCTTGCTGACATCATTGAAAACTGTTGACCGCTTCTCTCTGTAGCAAACCATCTTGGATTAACATCAGATGAATTGTTTGAGCTGATCTGTCATCACAGCTCACGAGCTACCGCTTCTCTCTGTAGCAAACCATCTTGGATTAACATCAGATGAATTGTTTGAGCTGATCTGTCATCACAGCTCACGAGCTAGCGTATCTAATACCGCTTAAGCCGGTGCTAGGGGCCGTGTGGATATTTCATAGTCTCCACATGAACAGCAGCAATAAAAGTGCGGCTGAGATACTAAGGCTACGATCGAGAATCCGCCGTATTCTAGGATCTGAATGTTAGGTGCCGATGCTTTCCTGTAGTTGTATGGTTGCTTTTAAGTCAACAGACGTCAATTTTCCCACATTTTGCATATCGCTCCAATTTATTATTTTTATTTCATACATATTTGGAATTGATGCGAATTGGCATACAAAGTAGGTTTTTCGATTATTGACGCGAAATTTTTTTAATAGACGATGGCTGCAATAAGTCTACATTAGTGTATTGTGAAAGAAGTTGGCATGCCCATTCAAAACTAGCTACAGCAAAATACAAGTTGGCGATATTGAAAACTTTGACAAGAAATTGGGAGACAAACAGAAAATGTAAACTAAGTAAAAGGATACAAGGATTACACTTCCGAATGGAATAATTAATGCTTCCAATCTGTAGTAATGATATTTTTCTCCATAGGGAAGGGGGGAGGCAGATTTAGTATTTTAAAGCGCGTGCGCAAAGTTTTTGGAAAGGAAGTCTCGTTCAATACACTAACTTTATTGCCCTCCAAATTGAATGCAGTCACCTGTGTAGCAATGATAAAATTCCTGAAATTCAACTTTGAAATCCTGTTAGCAGATAAGTCTAAAACATCTAAAGATGGCAGTTTTCCAAACAAGGTGCGCAGAATGTCATGTAGATGATTATTCCCAGATCCAGATGATTTAATTTCTGTCTGAGTTGGTTTTTGGTTACCTCGTTTATGTCATTGTTAGTCAAGAACAGTTTTCTAAGATTTGGACAACCTTTGAAAACCCCCAACGTCCTGTATTATTTAACGGTGCAGTTCAAACATCCCAACCGCAATATTTCAAGAGATTTGCTGATAAACACATGATTTTTAATATATTCTAGTGTGTTGCCCACAATGTTGACCTCTGTTAACTTTGGCATTTCGGTGAACAAATTATTTGATAGGTTATGAATACTGTTTGATAGTAAACCTAATTTTTTTCAAAAACACTAACAGTTGGAACTGTGAACGTGCCACTCTTGAGAATTTCGTGGTTTCTCGAATGCCAAGGGCTTCACCAATACCAAGGCAGAGGGATCCTTTGCCCTCATCGTCTGTGAATTTCGGCATGGCTTGACACCTATTACGGCGGAGGGACAATTCAGTTAAAAATGCCAGATGTTCGGCACGGTCGACAGTATCTCCGGAGAAATTTTCAATCCAGTTGTCCTCAAGACAATCGAAACGGTGACATATTGTTCAAGAGTATTTCTGTAACTCCAGTCTCCTGAACATTACATACCATCTTAATTTCAATTGGTGGTATACGGTTTCCACTCAAGTCTATGCTCGAGTTCTGGCCGAATGTCACAAAGATAAATGAGTCATTCGACAAGCGCTCCACTCTGCACCGTGTGAGGCCTAGATATTTCAACGTTAACTTCGTGATATTGGCCAGTGTATTCGTGTCTATAACGTCCAGATATGAACGGTCCATTGAGAGTCATTCTGTATCCGCTGGCTCTATTGGTACGTAGATGATATCTTTGCATAAGACAGACCGGTTTTGCGAACAGAGCACGGCCAAAACGATTTGGAAATATCGCCTGCTCACTTGAGTTTCCGTATATGAGCCATTTTTGGGAGAACGATGTAGGAAAGTTTAGTCCCAGAAAGCACAACCTGGTAAAAGCCAACTGCTATAAACATGACTGATGAAAGAACTTTTATGGACATTACAGAAATCCGAAAATAGTGACCTGAAAATAAAACGAATCAAATTCCAAGCATAATTGATCAACTTGTAACCATCGGGGTCATCTGTACGCGGTAAGACTGAACCTGGGATCGTGTGTATCCATTTTCAGCCTTCTTTCGGCGACTGCAGAGGGAATTTGCAGAAATCAATACCACGTGTCTTCGTCAGCCAATCAGCAAAAGTCTACCGACGTAACCCCAACGTAACTCGCCATTTTTGAGTCATGTGATGTCCTATTTTTATTCAAAATTACAAATCCACCACACCTCTTGTCAACCACCTCGCTGGGGGTCTAATAACACCCCAGCCACCAGTCAGATTTTTGGACCGGATTCGGGGCCTTCGCGCACATCGCCGGAAGTGACATCATATATAGTAAAATATATATTTGCCGAACATTTCTATTACTTTTCAATTCTGCATAATACCTCTGTTGATCTAGTGTTAAAAAGAATTATCTGCAGATTATTTTGCCTGTTTATCTGGACAGAGCATATGAAAAGTAGTTCGCTCATTTGCAACACTGAAGGAGTTGTTCGGCCGGATTCAAACTGAACCGTGCGTGCGTGGGTTTCCCCCTATACGCAATAGCAACGTAGTAAAGGTCAACTTCCGCTATTGGAGGCAGGGATGGTAATGGAGCCTGCGAAATGGAGCATGCGCTGTGGGGAGGATGACCTCTTGTTACGATAAGAAAGTTATTCATACCATACATTTTGTAAGCCCAGGCAATATCTGTTTCAGAAGTGGCATGAAAACCTGTAATTTATCAGATTTCTCGTGTCTGCTCTCCGCCGAATGAAGGCCGAACAGATTCCGGTAAAGTACCGGATATGGCTCCACGATAATGGAGATACACGATTCGCAAGCCATCTTATGGATGGCGAAGTGTAGGGCCTACGCAAATGCCCGGCTGGCTTAACTTTAACGTGGATCACCATTTTCCTTGTGTGGATAGATGGGGCTGTGTTGATTATAACATTGTCATACGTGTCTATCGGGTCTTCGAAGGTACTGTGTTAATATATAGCGCGGGCTACTGTAAACGGTGTACAACTGTTATTATTTTTTTATTTGTTCGTTTGGTTGTTCGAATTAGTCTTTTCTGAAGCTATATTTTTTATCATTTAGAAAGTGATCGTATAACAGTATTTTCGTTATTTTGGGATAACACTATCTTTAATAGAATAGCACAAAGTGCTGAAAATTTGGTCGAGTCCCGTGCGGGATTCGAACCAGCGACCCCAGAGTCAGGCACCTAATCGCCAGCACTGTATGTCGGCGATCTAAACCACTCGGCCAACGGGCCTCCCACAAAAATAGGAGGTAGCAGACCGGTAGTCTTGAAAGACTTTCAATCCCGCACGGGACTCGACCAAATTTTCAGCACTAGAATTTTTGCTATTCTAAGATAGCGTTATCCCAAAATAACGAAAATACTGTTATACGATCACTTTCTAAATGATAAAACATATATCTATTCAGCTTTGGGAGCTGTGTCATCACGATCATCAGAGGGGTACTGTATGTTCGCTTTCAAGACTACCGGTCTGCTACCTCCTATTTTTGTGGAGGCCCGTTGGCCGAGTGGTTTAGATCGCGGACATACAGTGCTGGCGATTAGGTGCCTGACTCTGGGGTCGCTGGTTCGAATCCCGCACGGGACCAAATTTTCAGCACTAGAATTTGTGCTAATCTAAGATAGTGTTATCCCAAATAACGAAAATACTGTTTTCTGAAGCTCCCTGTGTGGAAGGTTTTTTTGTGCGGCTCCCTAGATGGGAGTCTATAATTATTTGTTAGTGCTATGGCAAACAAACTTCTGTACAGGCCACTTTATTGTATCAATGAATGACATCCCATTTGAAAATTTAAAAATATTCACTGACTATCGTAGAAGCAGAGACGGGCATCTTATAGAGAATTGATTGTGGGACTGTGGGGTAAGCGGGGCTCATACCGCTCGCGGCCCTGTACACACCGTGCCAGTGTTACCAGTCCGGTACAACTCCAAAACGGGGAACGTTCCCAAATTGGGAAACATATTTCCTGAACAGGGAATCTTTGGCAAATATTGTTGTTCATTCATAAATTGCAAACAACACAAATATTATACTCAAATGTCATCTAAATAAGTAAGTTTAGTATTGTTTCATAATACAGAATAATTATTTTTTCTCATTATGGTTTCAATTGTTCAAATAATGCTATTATTAAATTTGGATCCTAATTTTCTCAGTCCCTGCACTTCTCTGCACATTGACCATCCACACAAAGATAGTTCACTATGACCCTGCCGTCACAATGATCAGTGTCTTGATCGTTAGCCATTGTTAGGCCGAGATATTCCAGTCTGAATATGATGGTTTCCTGAAATAGAAACATTGGTCAGCCCTATGGTGGGCTAACGATCCATTTAAACCATAATAAGAAAAAATAATTATTCTGTATAATGAAACAGTACCAAACGTGCTTCTTTAGAGGACATTTGAGTATAATATTTGTGTTATTTGCAATTTATGAATGAACAAACATATTTGCCAAAGGTTTCCTGTTCAGGAAATATGTTTCCTAATTTGGGAATGTTCCCTGTTTTGGAAAAGTTTCCTGTTCAGGAAATATGTTTCCCAATTTGGGAACGTTCCCCGTTTTGGAGTTGTACCGGACTGGTTACTGAGGAGTATACGCCAAATGCGGATGTATGCTAAACACGAGACACTGGACAGACAACTCCTATTATTAGAACGATTTCAAATAAGTTACTAGCATGACATATGGTTCAATATATCATAGCCCAGGAATGGCTGTACACTGTAAAAAGGAAGTAGTTTGAACTACCACTTGTTGGAACGTGTGATACTGGTTTTGGAACTTCCAGCTTCCAAAAATGGTAGTTAGCACACAAGTTTCTTGAGTTACCATAATAGGACCTTTAAAATACTACATTCAGAAGTTTGTAATCCGGAGAAGTTTTTTGAAACACCAGATTTGGTAGTTTTGATATTGAAATCATCGAACTACCACATCTGGTATTTTGAGTTACCAAATCTGGTATATATCTGAAAAACCAGTAAGTATTTTGAGATGCCGGATGCGTGACTTCGTACAACTTATACAGTAAGGTACGTACAAGAAAGCAATTTGGTTGCTAGTCGTCGTACAAATTAACATACACTGTTCAGTGTATTTTCAAGTCAACCCTCTTGCGTAATATTGCGTGATATAGGTGCATATACAGTACTGGACTGTCAAGTGAAACATTTACATGATGAACCGGAATGTCGGGGTACCGTTAAAAACCCGAAGCGCACGCGGCATGCAGTACGCTACCGTGGTAAAGAGCAGTAAGATGCCGGGAATGAGGCGTGGTGATGGTTGCCTCCTCTCAAATCAAGTCCCGAATGCTCACAATTTTGCTTAAAATAAGATAGCATTTGGATTTACTTCTTGTACAACGACGAACAAGATGTACACGAGCTTTCAGAGGGGACATAACTCTGTCTGCCGGCATCATCCGCTAGGTGTATGTGTTACGTCAGCAATATTCGTCACCAGCACGTGATCATGACAAAAAACAACGGTCGCAGCCAAACCAGCGAGGTGATGTGCGATCGAGTCTCGATTTACTCGATAGCCGGCAACAATCTTCGTAAGTATGACTATTTTCATGTATTGTATCCTCAAATGTGACACAAGTTTTGACTAGTAAGCATCTCTTCCATACAAAATTAACGAGATCAGTGAAGATTCATCAAATATTATTCACTCAGCTGAGCGCCTAATCTGACCGTGTATGTTCCAACAACCACAACCATGGTACATTCTTGAACTTTTGGCGGCAAATGTGCGGGAACTGGTTAAAATACAGTTGTTTTAATTGCTCAGAATTGATTCATACGTCATACATGCATTCACAACCACTTCGTCATTTAGTTTTAAGGTCAATAGATGGGGATCATTTAGACCCACCCCCCCCCTACAGGCACTAGGCCTTGGATGACTGATCGTTAGTCGCACTCGTGTTTCCTATAGCTTTTTCCACTTTTTACCCCTCAGCCCATAGGGCTGTGGGGTCTTGTCGTTGCCATGTACGTACGTCCGTCCGTCCTGGCGTCCGTCCGTCCTAGCGTCCGTCCGTCAACATTTTCTTGTCCGCTAAATATCTGCAGATCTATCAAGTCGGGCCTGACCAAACTTTGGTGAGAGCTTCCTGAATGTTGACAGATGAAATGATTAGATTTTCAGATGGCTATGATGATGTCATGATTTTTAATTATTTTTTTTATTATTTATTGATGGCGTAGCTTTTGCACTGCTATCTATGCCCATCAACATGTTCTTGTCCGCTGAATTTCTGCAGATCTATGAAGTCGGGCCTGACCAAACTTTGGTGAGAGCTTCCTGAATGTTGACAGATGAAATGATTAGATTTTCAGATGGCTATGATGATGTCATGATTTAAAAAAAAAAAATGATTATTTATTGATGGCTTAGCTTCTGCACTGTTTTCTATGCCCATCAACATGTTCTTGTCTGCTGAATATCTGCAGATCTATCAAGTCAGGCCTGACCAAACTTTGGTGACAGCTTCCTGAATGTTGACAGATGAAATGATTAGATTTTCACATGGCTATGATAATTTCATGATTTGTAATTTTTTTTAATTTATTGATGGCTTAGCTTTTGCACTGTTATCCATGCCCATCGGCAACCCTTGGTTGCATGTTTCGTTGTGAATATTGAAGGTTCCCTGATACAAGAAAGCCTGGTCCATTCATGATTCTCATTGAATGAAGGACAACATTTTTCTTAAATTTTGCTATTAAATCATTCTATTCTACATCATATGATTTATTCTAAAACTTTTGCATGAACCATATTTGTGTCCACACATTTAACTGGTACAACATAATGCTTCAATTTTTGACACCAAACATGTTACTGTACCTTGGAAATTATGTAAAACGAGTGATTAGGAGAGCCCATTTTTAGCCTGACTGTGTGCAATTTTGAATCAGTTTGCATACCTGGAGCTTATGCCCCCCCCCCCCCCCCCCCAAAAAATAATGATAAGGGTGGGCCTGTGTCAATAAGTGTGTTTACTTGTTATCACACTTGTGCAATGCATAAATTGCCACTGATAAAGCTACACTTCCTTGCATGCTGTAATCCCAGCACACCACTCACGTGAAACCGAAGTCTTATATACGGTATCCAGGGATTTTTTGCAGGTTCCGATCCGAAACTCCCAGTTCCTTTTCGTAATTCATTATTGAGGCCAATTTTTTTAAGTGAATTTCGGCGCAAAGAGCCTGTGATCAATCACAAAACAGAGGTTTATTAACATGAAATTCAATACCCAGCTATGCAATCAGATCGATATTGAGGCTTCCAGAAGCTTTTTCTAGGAGTATTTCCTTCAGAAATCCTTTCAAATTGAACAACAACACTTTCGTTTTTTGTTTCATTTGAGTTTTGGGTGCCCATATGTTTTCCAAAACTAAACTGGCTCTAGATGCAGCCCTGATCCTACTTGACTAAAAAAAAAACAGGCTGAGGGGTCCACGCACCTTTTAGGTGCTTGCCTGCAATTCATGTTAAGGTTGAGGTAGCTAGGCCTATGAACAGGTGCTTCCGGGAAGTAGTCGCCTCGGTTTCACTTTTACCAAAGGCACCCGCAATTAATTTGAATAATATATCGATAAACTATTCCTGAAAATCTATCTGAAAAACAATTCTGTTGATATTTTCCGATGGATCTTGTATGCATGTACATTATAAATATAATATTCTTGAAAAATGGAATATTCAATTACTAAAACTAATTGTGAGGGCCTTTGGTACTTAGCGGAAGTTCTCTGCACCAATACGCCCCAAGTGGAATAAGGGAGTCTAAAACCCTTTACGAATTGGGCTATAGCTTCAAGCTGGGCGAAGTTGTTGCAAGGAGTTGGGTAATGCAGAAGCAGAAGTCAAATAAAATCCCCCCTCCCCCCCCAACATCCCCAAACCTCGGGCAAGGGTCGGGCTTAGTGGGAGATTACCTGGGGATTCACAACAAGTTTTCCCAGGGGTGGTGCTTTCACACGTTTTCAGTTTATGTGGGGATTTAGTTAATGTTTCTTTTACCTAGGGATGGGACATTAATTGCAATTGGATGGGGTTTAAAGTAGGCATCCACTTCAATGTTTTGCCCCAGTGGGTGATGCAAATATGATCCTAAATTTGTAATATTTCCGGGACGATCCATCTCGCGTTGTGTGAATTGGGAAATGAATATTATTGTGTTTCGGTTAGTGTTACAAAATTTAGCATGGGTTCAGTATTTTATACCAATAAAGCTGTTGCAAAAAAACATTCAGTATTGAGTTCTAGCTATATTGCCCCATTATCTTCAGTTATTCTCCCCCACTAATTCTGCAATGAAGGTTCTTCAAAATTGGTTGAAATATAGTTTCTCTGTTTGTAGGGAATTGAACCTCACCAGTGTCACTAGAGTGGCAAAAGGACAAGCTTCTGGAGGAATGACTAACGAGATCTTTCAATGATTGTTCAGCAGATTGAACAAAGAAAACTTTGCCAAGGTGAGTTAAAAATGATGCTCGCTATAGTAAATCCTGTAATAATTCAATCACTGTATTAAAATTCAGCTATCAATTTTAACAAAATTTAATTGGTCATTTTACTAAATTTGATAAACCTATAAAATAATTAAAATAACAAGGACAGGTTCATACTCCATGTAAAGATCACGAGACAACAATGTGTCTAGACTTTGGCATTTTCAGCTGCACAGACTCAGACAATAGCTTCCTAAAGTGTCTACCCTGGATTATCCGCATGATTTTGGACCATTTTGTCAAATCCAGTTTCAATAAATTTGATCATCCTCTGATTTTATTGTGTGAAATTTCAATTCATGTGATGAATTGTTTTTAGAGGATTTACGAAAATGAGATTCGCTGCTAGTGGAGAAGTTACAGTTTTAATTACAGGACAATTCTTGTGTATAGGCTGGCCCAGATATGATGAGACAGGGCAGAATGTTACAGTAAAATGAGCTAGATTATTATTTTGAAGTTCAGCCCAACAGTAGTATTATAAGACTTGGCATTGATATTATTGCTAAGTGAAAATCCCCGTGCTAAAATGTTCTGTGTTTTTATTCTGGCAGTTTGGAGAGACATTCCCCCCTGCCTCATGGTGTGAGTTTGACCAAAGAAATCACAGAGGTATGAATGGGACAGAGGTCAATGCCACCATGGCAGAGGTGTGAAAGGTCAAGGACGCTCTGGCAGAGATATGTAGGGACCAGGAGCCCATGGTCCATGGCCCTGCCTTGGTAAATTAACAGCGGCTCTATTCCAGAGACCTGGTACCTCATTCGATCGTTCTTGGTCCAAATATATAAAGCCACAGCAGAAGCAGAAGCAATAGTAGGAGCCGAAGCCCATCTCCAGCTTAGAGCTACAAAGACACTGAGGTGAAGTAGATACATGTTTGTGTGTTTGATCAGTGATGTTTTATTTTGACAAAGAAAAATATACAAAAAAGCTGGAACAGTGTCTGCAGACAGCAACATTGTGACAGCTTTTTGTCGGGTACCCTCATGGAGTTTTAGGGCATTTTCAGTTTCTGCGTGGTGAATGTTTGTCATGTCGGCTGGTTCAAAAATGAGTCGCTCATCATATGTTCAAATTGCCGATAAATTTGACAGAACAAATCAGTCTTTCCAACAAGGTAGGTCATTTGTTGCAACGAAATAATGGGATTGGGTTTTCTGGAGGTGTGCCATCCAAATTTACTACATAATAAGAAATATTAATGGTGGCGTATAACCTAAAGTCAAATTTCAACATTTTGTTGTTGTTGTTGAAAACGGTTGTTGGTGCATTCTTGGGCACTTGCAATCTTATAAATAACTGTCTTCAGTTGTAAACAAAAGATTCCAGAAGCCTGAATGGGACCGGAAGTGGTAATCTTGTTCATTAATTAGCTGTTGGGGCTCGCCGCGCATTGTTCGAATGGCACGACATTCCCATTACATGTATTCAGTCAGACTCAGTACTGAGGTACCAGTGAAAGTTTCTATGGACTTTGAAGTTTCGTCTTTCACTTAGAATAGAACCCTGGGAAATATTAAAACAGGTCCACAACATTTTCCACATCATTGGAATAGCTTGTAATAATGTTTGTTATAATTATGTAACCATGGTCTTGTACATTTACTTGCTGATTTCAAAACTCTCATCGAAGCCTTAGCAGTATTGATCAAGAAAGAGAAGAAACTTCTGAATACTTTCACCAGCATAAAATGATGATTCAACACCACAGACCTAAAAGCTGATTGATCACAATGCAAGTAACTTCTCAGTTCTCCAAGCCAAACATGAATATGGTGGTCTAGAGGGTCGATACATGCAGTTCTCTGCTGGCCGGTTGAAATGCAGTTATCTTTGAAGTTCATTTGATTACCTCTCTGTATGGAGGAGGGTTGACGTAGGGTTCAGAAGAATGGAGTATAATGGACATCAGGAAAGCAGACTTGAGTCAAACTATGCTTTTTTATGCACCACTTTTATGACATTGAAATATATCAAACTGTATTCATGTTCCACCCCGATGCATTATTAGCAAATGTGAAGAACAGAATAGAGTAGCCATGTATCCATGCAAGCAACTGCTTATCGGTAGCAATATGATATTGAAATGGTGCCCCGTGACTGTCGAGGATGAAACTGGTATGGGGACGGGGACGTTCGCTCATGCCATTGGGTTTGTGCCACTGGGTATCTTAGAAATGGTCAGATATTTGTAGAGAGTGACACAGTCAACTCCTGCTAATGTTTGTGGAACAAAATACCTTGTACAAACTATGGATGTACGATTCTTGAAACACCTGTACAAACTACGATGTGCCATCACTGAAACACCAGTATAAACTACAGATGTATCATTAAGGCCTTTGGTAGTTGACTGCTCGTTTCTCATAACTGTCTCGCATTTATATTTTGGGGTCGAATAATTAAAATACATGAGCGATTTAAGATTATCAATTGCAGAACAGATTATTTTCTTTATTGTTAGATGCTTTGGGTTGTAAATCCATAATTACTAATGAATAATTATCGCATGTAGCATGTGTATTTTAAAATTCCATGTCATGAGAATCAAACAATCAACTGAGACTGGCCTTATCGAAACACCTGTACGAACTAAGATGTTCTTAGGACTGTCACCAGAAGCCATCAGATCTAATACCCAACACACAATGCGGTATGTAGTTTATTGTCCAGGCAACAACACAGACTATGGCGCTGATTTAAATGTATTTGCATTTTAAACCATGCAGTTTTCTGAGCATATCAGATCACAAAATGGTCGCAATAAATTTAAGCCTATATGAAGCCCATTTTTAAGGATCACACTAAACAAATGTTGTATTTCATATATACAAAGAATCAATTCAGTGCTATAAATAATGTATGTATAAACATGTAAAGATTGTCAGTTGTGGTGTTTTGACATTTTACATCAAAATTGACTGCACATTTTTACTGATACTCAAAAAACACTTCGAGAACCAAAATGATGTAATGTATTATAATGAGAACATATTCTTGAACTTTGTGGTAAATTTACATTCTGGTTCTCGGTTGAGATTTTTGAGATATCGGTAAAACTGTGTTGTGAATTTTGCTGTAATATGTCAACAAAAAATAGATTGGTAATTTTTTTCAATATATGAAATTCAACATTTGTTTTGTATGATCACTAATCAAAATTTAAGTTTCTTCGATGTAATTTATTTTCATTTGATCTCGCGCTATTTCTTTTTTTTCTCACTAATCTCAGGGTTCCTCCTGGTCTTGGATTTCCTTGAATTCTGAGAAAATAATTTCCAGGACCGGGAATCCTTGAATTCTCACAATATTTGTACAGAGTCCTGGAAAATTCCTTGAATTTTATTATCCTATGATATCTCCCCCTCAAAACTCAAAATTAATTACTGGATTTTTTTTTCTGACAAACTGGTTTTATTCTTTCATCTGGTCAGATCTGTATGAAACGTGATAGTTGAAATACATATTCATTTCATTCTAATGTACATTGTTGAATTTGCTGAATGAAATATGGTAAAAGGTGTTAAAAAATGTCCTGGAAAAAGGTTGTATGAATCTGGAAATGTCCTGGAATTTTGTCTTTCACAAAGGGTAGGAACCCTGTATTCCACCACTACATATTTTACTCCTTGAAATAACCTATCTAACAATGTAATATATATTTTGTCACTGCCAATGTAGACCTTGTGATTGAATGGTTTCTAACAAAGCACAAAGATTCAGTACAGTACTTGCAGAAAGCAGAAATGTCAAAATTCCACAAATAGTATTTCGAAAAACCCATGAAATACCAAGGCGGTAGTTCAAACTTCCACATGTGGTTGCAACTTGGCTGCATCCACTTTTGGTAGTTCCAAATACCTTAAATGGTAGAACAAACTTCCATTGTGTTAGTTTGAGAAACTTCACCAGTAGCTTGAACAACTATATGGAAGTTGGAACTACCAGTATAGTGGTATCTTGAGCTACCAAAAGTGGATGCAGCCAAGTTGCAACCACTTTTGGTAGTTCGAAATACTTCCTTTTTACAGTGTAGTCTCGAATGGCTGTGTAATCGACTACAGCCCAGGTTCTTCCTATACACAATACATCCCACACATTGAACTTTGAATGACATCGTCCAATACCCTAACTGCACACGAAATAAAACGGCGGCGAATAGTAATAAACTATACCACATTTTCCTCTACATTGGTCCGTCTCGCCGCCTGCCAACTCTCAACACTTAATAATTCCTCGTTCTGGAGATATCATCTTTTAATCACGCATTCGCGGAGTTTTCTCGCATATTTTGAATGTCTCAACATAACGTAGATAGCCACGCCCACCTACATGCGCATGCGTTGGACTGTCATCGAACTGGCCCGAAAAATGACGCATGCGCCACGGCTTATATTCAAATGACACTGCCATCTCCGGCAAAGTCCGTGCAAGACAAATTTACATGACTGACAGTTGAATGGCGATCAGCTGAACATTCAAATCCCTGAGAATCTTGAACAATTGATGATAACTTAACGATGAGGAAATACCGAGAGTTCTAACTTGGAGGGAAGTGACAAAAGACTACAAGGAGAATAACGGGGTACATTTTATTATCACCAGCTACTGTGTTCTTGTATGTGCAGCCGTTAAATCTTCCAAAACGCCTGCGTTTCGGAAGTCAAAACTTCGTGGTATGAAATGTACAGTGAGGGAAGAACAGCCACGCCCACCTACACAGCAAAGATTCTATAGCTGCAATCTTCCGAAAACTTTTTATATTTCAAGAACGGGCCTGCATGTAGCCAGACAGTGATTTGCACTTGCAATTCCGTCTCTGTTATTTCGAGTATTTCTGGGGTTTAAAGCTAGCATTATTCCCATATTTCTTGCGTAGTATTTATCGTCAGATTTTCGCTGTTCGCGGCGGTTTTATTTGTGTGTCTTGGTCAGCCCGGCTGGAACGACCTAGATCACCATTTTCCTGGTGTAGATAGAGGGCGCTGTATTGGATATTACAATGTCATACGGGTCTTTTGGGTCTTCGAAAGCACTGTGTCCATATACAGACTGTAGTACTCTCTGTTAAATCAAGATATTCCGTCCAATACTATAGGCTATGTTCATATATAGCGCGGGTTCTTTGTAAAACTGTTTTCAACTCATATTATTTGTTCGAATTAATCTTTCCTGGCGCTCCCTAGGTGGAGTTTTGCTTTGTTTTGACTTGGTCAGCTCTGCTGGTTTGACGTTGAAGTAGATCACCATTTTGTTTGTGTGGATAGATGGCGCTGTGTTGATTATAACATTGTCATACGGGGCATGTTGGCCTTCGAAGGTACTGTGTTAATATATAGAGCAGAGAGAGAGAATTGAGGTTTAATGTCGCGTTCAGCAATATTTATGCTATATGTAATTTTTTACTGTAAAAGTGCAGCAAGTTACTGCTTTCTTTCACAGTAACCTTCTGCAAGACATAATTACAGTATAAGACTGTGATACAAGTAGTAGTTTACGGTATTACATTGTATACAGTAAGTTGCTGCATACATTTTTTAAAATACAGTATTTATTGGCATGAAAATAAAATACAGTACACTTAACACATGTACTGCATAATTGGCATAATTTTTTGCTTTATTTTACTCTACTGCAGAATATAATTTACAGCATACAGAATAATGTTTTATACGCAGACAATTTAAGTAATTCGCCGTATCTGTTTCATATATACATACATATGTTTCATACATTTTGTATTGCTTTGATTGTGAAATACAAGTACGCCGGAATATACTACTGCTTTGTTTGTTTCTGGGGTAAGGATGCATGGTCAGCTTTAAGGCTCAATAACAACATGCGCCGATGTGAACCAGCAGACATTCAAAATATCTATTATAGTATACGAATTATACTGATCGCCACGTTGTTTCACAGAAAGTTTGCAAAATTCTATTGATTGATTGATTGATTGTTTATTCATCATTCAAATAAATAATAATATGTACATGGAATAGAACAGTGATAGAATGACGGGAATAAAACCCCATGGGGCTTGTTGTATCCCAAGAGTAAATGTAATAGCAGTAGTACTGATTTGGCATGAAGAGCTGACTTACGAGGATAATCATAAACATATATGTACAGTGGTCAATTACTAGTCAGAGAATAATTAGATAAATCAGAAATATCTGTTTTGCATAAAAGAGGTTGTCTTAGAATGTATACCGCGGTCACCATATTTGAGCCTTGGAACATTCAAAATACCTTTTAAATATAATTGTGAATACACCATCAGATAGTCTTTGATTTTGATTGATAATAGCCAGATTCAGGATGGAGAAAATGCGTTTCAGATGGGACTTAAACAATGAGAATGATTGACAAGATTTCAGTTCAATTGATAAACAATTCCATATTCGTGTTGCCTTTGACTTTGTTGAATAAAATGATAAATTTGAGAAGATCCGTTCTGCATAAAGATTGAAGTTGGCTTGTCTAGTTGGATAGGAATGGACTTGGGAGAGTTTTGTGAAATAGTTTGAAAACTTGGCCGGGATGGAAAGAGCATTGTTGATACATTTTTGCGTAAATAGCAGAATAAGATAATCATTGATTTTAGAGAGCGGTAAGATGTTTAATTGTTCAAGTAATGGGTTGGTGTGGGCAAGTTTATTACTGAATGTTATTATACGGATAAGTCTTTCATGAAGAATCACAAGAGGTTTTAGATGGGTTGGGAATGTGTTTCCCCACACCAGGTGACAATAGGAGACGTAAGAGTAGAATAGAGCATAATATAGCATTATCAATGTTTTTCTGTTGAGGCAATTTCGTATATTATTGATTACACCGATATTTCTAGCCATTTTGGATGAAATTTCGGCAATGTGAGGTTACCAGTTAAGTTTATCATTAAAATAAACTAAAATTAAAATTTAAAAGTACGAACAGACTCAATTTCCAGACCAAAGATTGATACATTCGGTATATTAGTATGGGGAGACCTATTCGGTTTGAAGAGTATATATTTGGTCTTTTTTACATTTAGTGAGAGTTTGTTGCAAGAACACCAGTTATGTAAGTTTTCAAGTTCGTGGGACATACTGTCCACTAGTCTGGTGGGGTCAGTGTCTGAAAGGGTGGCACTTGTATCATCTGCGAAAAGATTTATATTCAAGATTGATGAGGCTTTATTTATATCATTAATGTATATTAAGAATAGTATCGGGCCAAGTATTGATCCTTGGGGAACTCCCGTGCAAATTGGATTAAGAGACGATAGGATACCATTATATGATACACACTGTGAGCGAGAAGTTAGATAGCTGCGAAACCAGTCGTTTGCCATACCACGGAAGCCGTAGTAATTGAGTTTATACAGGAGAATTTCGTGATTAACTGTATCAAAGGCGTTGGAGAGGTCAAGAAAAGTGGATATGCTGAACTGTTTCTGTTCCTTAGCTGCAACAAGCGTGTCATATAAAGCTAGAACTGCGTGGAATGTTGAGTGATTAGCGCGGAAGCCAAATTGATTTGAGCAAATTATCAATTGCTCTTCAAGAAATGATATCCTGGAGGCTACAAGTTTCTCAAATATTTTGCTGAAGCATGGAAGAAAAGAAATTGGTCGATAGTTTTCAGCGAGCATCTTGTTTCGAGATTTATAAACGGGGGTTATCTTTGCAGTCTTCAGATGATGTGGAACACTACCGTATTGCAAGGAAAGGTTAATGATATGAGAGATCGGAGTTGAGATCAAACTCGATATTGGCTTTATCAACGAGATACGAATGCCTTCAATGCCAGGGGTTCCATTCCTAAGTAAGTTAATTAT
>JAVTVY010017302.1:0-68105 GCA_036873755.1 Hanleya hanleyi | reverse complement strand
CAAGAATGGTCTAGAAATTCAGAAACACTTGTTTAAATTGTCCCATATTTAGAAAAAGAAACAAACTCGATTAGTTTAAAGTCCGCATCAAGAATAAATAGGTTTTATTATACAGAATCTACATGAATGGTTGATACATGCGGTCCAATTGGCTGATTTTGGTGAGCCAAGTGGCATACTTAGGATATTGAAAACAAACTTGTTTTCCTAACTTCAATATTTTTTCATCATTAGTCATAGTTACATGCAACCTATTGCCTAGCATGTGTGTATCTTTCTATTTCTGTTCTCTTAGTGCCCAATATACTGATCATTCGTGTGTAACACCACTGACATGATTGAAGACAACTCCACCATTAAGTGTTCCGAAAAGTTTATTGTTCGGAATGTCTGCATTTATTGTACGCGTTATAAAGAGTTTTGTCAATGGAGACTCTGTTGAAATCAGATTTTGTAGTCATTGGTGATGTTGATTTTGAGATATTTCCCCAAGTGAAAATGTGCCTTTCCGTGAGAATGACCCAATTACCAGAGCTCTGATGTGCAAACCAGATCATTACCAGTTGTAGTGTGTAGTAAAATGACAAGTTCATAATCGACTGATGGATCGGAATTCGACTGATGAAAACGAAAACTCTGTAGGTTATTTATTGATAGCTCGCTTAATACTGGTTCGATTCTGACAATCTAAACTTTCCGGAGTAGCTGAAGAGATTCTCTTTTCAAATATATATAGTTTGATGACAAAAGTTTTTTAATTTTTGAGATAGTGGGCAACTGAAATTTTCGTGTCGACTTCGCTGAAATTTTTTCTGGACCGACCGACATGTGGTTTTTCTTGTCCGGAAAATTATTCCGTGGACTGACTGAAATACTTTTAGGTTTCCGGAACGCTCTACTTTCTTACGAATAAAATGATATAAAATATATGTATGTACCTTCTACCGTTTTCCTTAAAAGGGTTCGCTGAAAAAAACCGATTGAAAATCACAACATTTTCAGCTGAATCTACCGTAAACCGGATTAATGAAGCGGGTTAAAAACTCGGATTTGGAGACGGAATTCAGAAGATTCCGAAAATCCGGAATAAGGATCGCGGGTAAGTTTATGGAAAGATTGGTTACGTCGGTAGGTCATAAGTGTCGAATTAAATTTAAAAAGCATAGTTTGAACAATAAATATCCTAGTTTTCAAATAAATGAATGTTTGTCATGTAATAACTTAATGTAAATGGTATAAATATATTTTTTAATTGATCATTAATTTTAAATATGTATATTTTGATGCATGCACCTTCTTGTACCTCAAAAATGACCAGGAATATACATATTTTGTTTTCAGTAATTTCCTATTATAATTTATATGAACTAAAATGAATTTTATCATTGTGAGTTTTGTTCACTTACTGATTTTTTGACATCTCGCAGCCTAGATTGGTGAACAGTCAATTAAGTTTTAATACCATGCAATTAATCCCCAACCGCTAATCCGTTACAACACTTGCCGAGAGTGACGATCGTTGTAAGATTATGTGAGCAGAATAGGTAATCAGATTATATTAACCATTCCAAGAGTGAGCAGTTATTCGACTTTTCTGTATATAAGGGCAGCATATCTTCAATTTCTTCAGACATTTGAATTTCAATTATTCATCAGTCATAGCTGCATTTTCTTCAGACATTTGAATTTCATCATGGTTGTCAAGACTCTCATCGCCGGTCATTCCCAGACCAAGTACTTTGATCAATACCTTACGGATCCTTCTATTGACATTGTATCCTTTTCTGGATACAAGATAGAGGAGATGTGGAGTGAGATCCGTCTTGTCGTCTGTTCCTACGACATTATTGTGCTCCACGTCGGTGCCAATAATCTGTCCAGGGACACGGCAAAGACAGTCCTACAGAAGTTCCAAGCCTTAGCTGAGATTATCTGGAACGACAACCCCTCGGCCAACATCGTATTTTCGTCCATCCTGCCCAGAGGGAACAACCGATTCCAGCCTGGATTTCGCCGAGTGGGTTTCCTTCACAGAATCAACACCACGGCACAAGCGGTCAACAGAAGGATGAGAGACATAGCTTTACACCACCCCAAGCTATTCTACCTGAGCCATTCCTCCTTCGCCAGGAACGGGAAAATCGAGAGACGTCTCCTTAGCCGTGATGGGCTACACCTCAGCCCACTTGGGACAGGTCGGGTTGTGGAGGGGATTCTCAAAACTATTACCGAGATCTGCGACATGATACCGACCACCCACCCAGTGCCCTCGTCCTCTACCGATTATAGAGATGCTCTTCTCTTTCCGATGCCGACCGACCAGCCCGTCCCCTCGCCCTGTACCGAATATAGAGATGCTCTGCTCTTCCAGATACCAACCGCACAGCCCGTCCCCTCACCCTCTCCCTCTGCCGAATCCGAGCCCATTGCCGTGACAAGACCGATTTCCCCGACGATCGTCACTCTCGGCAAGTGTTGTAACGGATTAGCGGTTGGGGATTAATTGCATGGTATTAAAACTTAATTGACTGTTCACCAATCTAGGCTGCGAGATGTCAAAAAATCAGTAAGTGAACAAAACTCACAATGATAAAATTCATTTTAGTTCATATAAATTATAATAGGAAATTACTGAAAACAAAATATGTATATTCCTGGTCATTTTTGAGGTACAAGAAGGTGCATGCATCAAAATATACATATTTAAAATTAATGATCAATTAAAAAATATATTTATACCATTTACATTAAGTTATTACATGACAAACATTCATTTATTTGAAAACTAGGATATTTATTGTTCAAACTATGCTTTTTAAATTTAATTCGACACTTATGACCTACCGACGTAACCAATCTTTCCATAAACTTACCCGCGATCCTTATTCCGGATTTTCGGAATCTTCTGAATTCCGTCTCCAAATCCGAGTTTTTAACCCGCTTCATTAATCCGGTTTACGGTAGATTCAGCTGAAAATGTTGTGATTTTCAATCGGTTTTTTTCAGCGAACCCTTTTAAGGAAAACGGTAGAAGGTACATACATATATTTTATATCATTTTATTCGTAAGAAAGTAGAGCGTTCCGGAAACCTAAAAGTATTTCAGTCAGTCCACGGAATAATTTTCCGGACAAGAAAAACCACATGTCGGTCGGTCCAGAAAAAATTTCAGCGAAGTCGACACGAAAATTTCAGTTGCCCACTATCTCAAAAATTAAAAAACTTTTTTGTCATCAAACTATATATATTTGAAAAGAGAATCTCTTCAGCTACTCCGGAAAGTTTAGATTGTCAGAATCGAACCAGTATTAAGCGAGCTATCAATAAATAACCTACAGAGTTTTCGTTTTCATCAGTCGAATTCCGATCCATCAGTCGATTATCTGATCCCCCATATGGGTCACCAGATCATAGAAATAGAACCATAGTCAAACCAGATCATCTGGTTTTCTGACCATATGTATTACCCTAGTATTACCAGTTCAAGATTACCATATCATTACCAGAGTGTTACCATAGTATTACCAGTGTTTCCATTTCGGTAAGGGTTTACCAACGTCACCACCCCAGTCCTATTCTACATCACGATAGCTTCAATATGATATCAGGCACCAGATTGATCAAGCCTGTCTCTGCGCATCCGAACGGTCCCTTTCTCTACTACAGTACAGTACACCTCGGCTAAGCGCATATCACCGGTCAACCGACCCAGTCGTATTCTACAGCACGAAATTAATGCTTCAATACGACACCCTTCGACAAGGAGGTTTCCGTAATGAAATAGACTTTGCTTTACCATCAGTTGGAAAGATATGACTGTTCATGAACACACATACATGTACGCCCTTTCGAATTTTAGCTGGCAAAAATGATGTCATAAAATACTACATAACAATTTTGTGTCTGCCATATATGAACAACAACACTCAATGTGATCAAAAGACGCCAGTCTTCAAACGTGTGTGCGATTGTTTCCATTTTCCGTATGTTTTATGTTCGATATTTGAGAGAATCCGTTCACCAAACCTCGATCCGTTTTCCGTTTTTTACAAAAGGTATATGCAATCGAAGGAGATTCAAGATGGCAGTTCGGCCTCTCGCTGTAAAATGCTGTCAAGGTTTTGCAAATCTAGAGAAAATCCTAGCATTATCCGGAAATAGTATCAAGGTAACTTTGAAATCTAGTGATGGGTAAACTATGGTTCTGATAAATTCGTATCTATAGGGATCACGGTTATCACGTCAGTGTAAATTGTGGTGTCAAACTATGTACTTCAAAGTAACAACAACAACAACGTATCGAAAACTGGGACTTTCATAATCCGGTGCATAGAGCTGCAACTTGCAAGTGTAAAATGTGTCATTTCATCATTCCAGTGGGGTTCTACTATTTGGGAGTACTATTTACCGTCCAGTCACGTCCAGAATACATTTAGTCAAGTCCAGTACCCTAGCAAAAACTCTCATCCTGTCAACATCAGTTCAAATCTATCAGCCTCACGCATAATTTCCGTATGCCGAGACTCACGCATTTGGCATCTGTCTCACGCTCTCAGATATATCAAAATCTCATGCATCTGGGCATTTTCATGAAATTATTTCTAAAATAACCAAGAATCGTCCAAAATTGCTCCAGTTTGCAGAAAAAAGGAGTCCGTAATTTCAAAATTTCCTAGACTTGGTTATAAAATATCCATTTATAGCCTCCGCAAAGCATACTGGGACTCATTCTGGAAGACGGACGTATCCCAGCAGCCTCTGCGGCGGTCCCTGACAACAATAGCGTGGGCTAAACTGGAGCATAGCCAGACCGCGCTTTTCATCATTAATTTTGATTTCCGCCCCTGAGGTTGGTAATCGTTTGGAATCGATAAGATACCATTAATAATGTAACATTTAACAGCTCGAAGAATCAATTGTGTGGTAAAGACTCCAGGAAAGAGTAATGAACAGCTCTAAATCAGGGCTTCGTTTTTAGCATGAGTGATAGCTGTGCACCTGCGCGCAAACACTCTCGTAAATTCACGTCATGAGAGGTATTTTCAACTCGCGTAAACTGTCAAATTTTATATTGTATTATATTGCAATCACTCGCCTGAATTTCAAATACCCTCTCCTAAATATTTTGACGTGAGCTATTTTTAGCTCACATGCTAATTCTAAACACGAAGCCCTGCTAAATAACCTACAACAGTGGCTTAACTCAGCCGTCAAAATCCTGCGTTAACGCCGTTATTGTCAGCATATAGCACACACCAGTACGTGAGTTCTGATATCTCCACATGTTTAATCGTTTTTGTTAATCAGAATAGTGTAAAGCCAAAAAAATGCCCTGTAGAGCTACGGCAGGCCTTATTATATGGTAAAGGCCAGTTGGGCGTGGCTTCACTGATAATCTCTGTGTCTGTTTGATATCTTGTCTTTGTCTCACCAGGCAGATTATCTGAATATTCGTAACTCATTGTGCTAGTTGTAAATATGGTCTGAGATTGTCATGAAGGCAGTTTATATATACCTGAAGGAATTTTGCTAAAACAAGTATACATCTGCGTTATTTAGTCATCATTTCCTGATCAATAAGTCAATCATTAAGTAAATCATTGAATCTATATAATTAACAGCCTTATTAAAACAGAAGGGGGGGGGGGAGTAAAACAGTTTATCCGTGCTATATGCTGACAATAACGGTGTTACCGCTGTGCTAACCGCAGGATTTTGACGGCTGGGTAAGCGCCGGGCTCGCTGTCGTACGTTTGTTTAGAGCTGTTTATTACTCTCTCCTGGAGTCTTTACCACACAATTGATCCTTCGAGCTGTTAAATGTTACATTATTAATGGTATCTTATCGATTCCAAACGAATACCAACGTCAAAAGGTGCGGAAATCCGAATTCATAGTGAAAAGCGCGGTCTGGCTGGACATAGTGAATACGTCACTATGTTCAAGCTTAGCCCACGCTATAGTTGTCAGAGACCGCCGCAAAGGCTGCTGGGATACGTCCGTCTTCCAGAATGATGACGTCAATCCCCCGCTGTTCCCCCCTCTGAAAGTCTACAATTTAACATTGAAATTAATGAGATTTATCATAAAAAGTACAACTCCATTACCATTGTAACATATATGTTATTGTTGGGGAGCTAAGATATCTTTTCCGTCTGATAGTTTGGTAATTTTCTCATACTTAGTTCTTTTTTTCAAAGCAAAAATTGTGTCCCATCCTATCCGCCTCCATGTTATCTGACCCCCAGTTGAATTTCCGCTGGAGGCTAACGGATCAGCCAAATCTTTTGTTCTCTGAGATCCGTGTTCCTCTATGAAACAAAAATGTGAAAAATTGTTTGAAATGATGTCTAGAAATTTGAATTTTTGGAGAACTCATATCTCCTGGGCAGATTTACTAAAATCTCACACCTTGACAAAATTATAACTTGAGAGGTCTGCCAGTTTAGGAAAAAGATTACCTGGTACAATCCTCATGTGTCTTGGCCAGTACAGGTACATGTAATGCAACGTCCAGCCATGTATCCCACATCTCAGTGACACAGCGGTGTGGGACCGTCTGTGATGTACAGCATATTCAGCCACCAGTGTCATCCTAGCCTGTGTAACAGTCCCCTCTCTCGTTGGGAAATGGGTCTGTAATTTCAAGCTAACCTGTCCCGAACACTGGATCGAACAGAAACCACCAAAGGGGCATTACCTAAGTAGTTTAAATTTTCAATGACCATTGAAAATTATGAAAATTAGGCTGCCAAATTTGCCCTCATCATCCATTTCAAATGTTCAAAGCAGCAACTGTGCCGCATGTCTAGGGGCAAAAGGTGAACTATATGGCACTGACCTCTTTTGATATTGTTCAATCATATGCATTTATAAGCTTACTGTTTTTTACCAGGAAGCCATGACAATATTAAAGTTGAAATTGAGGAAGTATCATCCACTCCGTGATTCCTTTGTGACTCTTTTTGTCACTTTCAATAGCATGACCTCTCGCCCCTCACAGCTGCCGCCTGTGAATGTACCCGGTAAATGAGACCGTCCTGGCGCTAGCAGGACGGGAAGAAGTTTGACTCTCATGACTTGCGCTGTAGGTCTTAGCCGTCAAAATTCCAGAGCATTATTAACATTCTCAGTAGAAAAGTTTTACAATTTGGTATCCAGAGTATAGCGCCATCTAGAAGCAAATATTGCCACATCTAGTAGCAATAACTGTGAACCCAGGACTATTTGGAAATTGTGATTTCTCAGAGCTCTTTCACAACCACCTGGAATAGCTCTACTGCAATAACTCAGACTACGTTGTAAATGTAGTTTACTCATCAAAGTTGGACCAGAATGTCATGATATGACTGAAATAGGGTTGAAAGTGACCTTAAATCATGTTCAGTCTGTCACTCACTCACTCATCAAAATTATTGAAAGTGACATTAAGATTGACTCATTCACGCATCAAAATAATTGTCTGGTTGCATATTAAAGACTGAAACAATCTGAATCCTGACTGAGCATTGTCCCCCTCTAATAATCTGGAATCCCCCATATCGGAGTTGAGAGCTGTTCCTACAGATTAAATGACTTTGACTGCCAAGTTATCAACCAAGTTTCTACACATGTAACTCCAAGTTTAAAAGAAGAATTTGAATTGATAACTTGAATTCAAAACGTATTAATTGAAAAAGAATTTTTTTAATTTGAATGTAAATTCTGATTTCAAATTGGAGTTCATTTTTATACGCCCGCCCAAAAGGCGGACGTATTATGTGATGGCGGTTTCCGTCCGTCTGTCCGGTTCTCGTGTCCGGTCTATATCTGGGACAGTTTCCTATCCACAGCTCCAATTTTTGGTGAGTGGATACCCTACGGGGAGACGATGTGTCGCGTACCAAAATGAAGGTTGAAGTCACAGGTCAAAGGTCACTGGCCTAAAAAACAGGAAATCACTGAAATGTTTGTGTCCGGTCTATATCTGTGAACGTTTTCTATCCACAGTTGCAATTTATTGTGAGTGGATACGCCAGGTGGAGACGATGTGTCGCGTACCAAAATTGAGGTCGAGGTCAGAGGTCAAAGGTCACTGTTGCCAAAAATCAGGAAATCATTGATCGTTGACAGTTTTCTATCTACCGTTCTAATTTTTGGTGAGTGGATGCCCTAGGGGGAGAACGATGTGTTGCATATTAAATGTAGGTCAAGGTCAGAGGTCAAAGGTCAGTGTGATCGAAAAATCAGGAAATCGTTAAAAATTTCTAATTTTTTGTGAGCGGATTCAATAGGCGGAAATGAAGTGATGCATACCAAAAATTAGGTCACGGTCAAAGGTCACTGAGCCCAAAAATAGGAAATTATTAAAAATAACATTTTTTGTGTCAGTAGATACATTAGGGGGACACAATGTGTCACATACCAAAATGTAGGTCAAGGTCAAAGGTCAAGGTCACTGTGACCCCAAAATCGTGAAATCGTTAAAAGTCATGATTTTTTGTGTCCATTGAGAAATTGAGGGGAGACGGTTTGTCATGTACCAAAATTTAGGCCACGGTCAAAGGTCAAGGTCACTGTGACCCCAAAATCAGGAAATCATTAAAAATCATGATTTTTTGTGTGCATTGATAGATTGAGGGAAGACGATGTGTTGTGTACCAAAGTTGAGGTCAAGGTCAAAGGTCAAGGTCACTGTGACCCCAAAATCAAGAAATCATTAAAAGTCACATTTTCATATGCCTGTCGAAGACGAGTTCGTGTAATGCGATGTTGCGTTCTGTCCATTCATCCATTAACATTTGTTGTCCATGCGATACCTCTAGTTTCAAGGTATGGATTGGTACCAAACTTTGAGTATACCTTACTCGCATGGCAAAGTGGAGCCATACATATGAGATCAATTTGTCAAAGGCCTAGGTCGCAGTCCCCCAAAACTGAATCAAGCTTAGCTGACTAAATGTGTTGGAATATTGTTGGAATATTCGAAGTTCTTTCCCTTGCATTTATATGGTATTGTCCTGTGGAGTTGTCTCCCATGTTTGAAACGCTTCGTTGTGAAATAAAAACCATATATTTACTAATTTAACGGGGAGAGGAGTCCTTTATGAACTTCACACCTGTTTATTAACTCAAGAACAAAGGTTTACTTCATCACTTTCTTCTTCCTTCATGAAAAATTCTCTCGTCTGAAAGGAATCCATTTGCAGGAAAACTACTATTTTCTTGTGTTTGACTATTGTCGATTTCAGTGTGGGATATGTGAGCTCTCAGCTCTTGCTTCAAGGTCAACTAGTTACCAAGAGTTAAGCTCATTTTAGTTTATCACTCAATATAAGATGTGATATACAATGTATGTTACATTCTCATAAGCAAAAAAATTGTAGACCTTTCTCTGGATTGCTAGATCAATTGGAATCAAGGCTATTAAACAACCTTGAAATTTGAACCAATGTAATTCCAGATATACGGGCGTATATTGAAGCCCCTTGGGCTCTTGTTTTTAATGAAATTTCAGTTTCAAGTTGAAATTCAAAACTTCAAATCAATTCGAAGTGTGAGGATAAAGGAGATGGTACAATAAGGTGGGATTTTGGCCTACACATGGTGTTGTTGAAATCAAAAAAATAAAATGTCTTAACAATAATTGAGTTTTAATGTAATGGCTAGAGAAAATTTTTGTACAAAATATGTGAAAGCTCTAGATCTATTGTGTTATGATTATAGTTATTACATGAAATTGAAATTTGCAGCATGTGCTATTTCATGAAAAAAATCGAGTCATTCAAACACACATTTAGACAGAAAGGACCCCTTGGACCAAAACACCAGAGTGAGAAATATGTTGATATTTGCTTCTGGACAGCAAGCATAGCAGGCAGTATACCTAGAAGAATCAACTATCTCCAATCTAAGCCTCACCCCACCCTATAGAATCATATATTTTGAAAGTTTATGTCATGGTACACTTATAACGAGAGATCCTGAAGGATCTTGGCGCCCACCATTGTCCGATAATTGTAAGCTAATGACAAGAGGATCTTTTTGTCCATTGTTACTAAGAACAAACGATTGATTTGTAATTTTGTTTACAGAATTTTGAACCTGAGCAAAAAGATCGAAAAAAGGACACTGGAAAACACCAAGATATCATCTTTCTAAGTTTAAGGAGTTTCAAGATTTCTAGAAACTGTACTTATGTCAGTTGTAATAGTACAAGAGAAAAGAGCAAAGTTAGTCTGAAAGTGAATGTCCGGAGGCACGTGTCATCATTGGGTACTGGAAGTGAAGACAAATGTCTTTGACCCTTTGGCATGAGCTATGAAACATACTTACGATTTTATAATTAGGAACGAATGCTAATTCTGTTCTGTTTACTGGGCTAGTTTGAGATATCTTTTTTAAGATACCATGCTCGAAAATAGTAACATGGTACAGTACTTAATACTGAAGGGATCCGCGCAGTAATGTTGAAACTTCCAAAGTGTCTGAATCCTGATTATCTCCCTTGGATCGAAACACACAGTAATTTAATGTTGTCGAGTTGTAGCGTTGTGTCATAAGAGTGACGTCCCTTCATGGAGCCGACCCGTCGGCAGACGAAACAGTTCACTGGACTAAGAAAACTGATTTAAAATTTGAAGAAATACATTTTAATTCCGAATTATTTGAACTCCTTGATATGGAAGGTGAAGGTATGAATATTCTCTATAGTCACTATATAGAATATGTCCCACTGTTTGATCCGCCGACTCGTGTGATGCAACGTCACAACTCGGGAATACCGTAATAATATTAAGCGTAACTTGGATTTCAAATCGGACCAAAAAAGGCATCTTGCACAACTAGGCCCCACGTGGGACCTGTGTACCAAATTTCAGAAAGAATCCATGAAGTAGTTCCTGAGAATTGACGATAACAATGTTTCAAGGGACAATTCAAGATGGTCAACTGGCGGCCATATTGGATTGTCGAATCGGACCAAAAAAGGTATCTTGCAGTTGCACAACTGGACCACAAGGGGAACCTGTGTACCAAATTTGACAAAGATCCATTCAGTGGTTCCTGAGAAATCGCAATAACAAAGTTTCATGGAAAAATCCAAGATGGCTGCCTGATGGACATATTGGATTTTGGAATCGGACCAGAAAAGGTGTCTTGCACAACTAGACCCTAAGGGGAACCTGTGTACCAAATTTGAGAAAGATAAATGCAGTACTTCGTGAGAAATGACAATACATGTAACAAAGTTTCATGGGAAAATCCAAGATGGCCGCCTGGTGGCCATATTGGATTTTCGAATGGGACAAGAAAAGGCACCTTGCACAACTAGACCCCAAGGGAAACCTGTGTACCGAATTTGGGAAAGATCCATGAGGTAGTTCCTGAGAAATCGCGATAACAAGGTTTCATGGAGAAATCCAAGATGGCCGCCTTGTGACCATATTGGATTTTCGAATCGGACCAGAAAAGGTATCTTGCACAACTAGACCCCAAGGGGAACCTGTGTACCAAATTTGAGAAAGATCCATGAAGTAGTTCCTGAGAAATCGCGATAACAAGGTTTTATGGGGAAATCCAAGATGGCCGCCTTGTGGCCATATTGGATTTTCGAATCTGACCAGAAAAGGTATCTTGCACAACTAGACCCCAAGGGGAACCTGTGTACCAAATTTGAGAAAGATCCATGAAGTAGTTCCTGATAAATCGCGATAACAAGGTTCCATGGGGAAATCCAAGATGGCTGCCTGGTGGCCATATTGGATTTTCGAATCGGCCCAGAAAAGGTATCTTGCACAACTAGACCCCAAGGGGAACCTGTGTACCGAATTTGGGAAAGATCCATGCATTAGTTCCTGAGAAATCGCGATAACAAGGTTTTATGGGGAAATCCAAGATGGCCGCCTTGTGGCCATATTGGATTTTCGAATCAGACAAGAAAAGGCACCTTGCACAACTAGACCCCAAGGGGAACCTGTATACAAAATTTGAGAAAGATCCATGCAGTAGTTCCTGAGAAATCGCGATAACAAGGTTTCATGGGGAAATCCAAGATGGCTGCCTGGTGGCCATATTGGATTTTCGAATCGGACCAGAAAGGGTATCTTGCACAACTAGACCCCAAGGGGAACCTGTGTACCGAATTTGGGAAAGATCCATGCAGTAGTTCCTGAGAAATCGCGATAACAAGGTTTTATGGGGAAATCCAAGATGGCCACCTTGTGGCCATGTTGGATTTTCGAATCGGCCCAGAAAAGCTATCTGCACAACTAGACCCCAAGGGGAACCTGTGTACCAAATTTCAGAAAGATCCATGCAGTAGTTCCTGAGAAATCGCGATAACAAGAATTGTTTACGGACGGACGACGGACCACGGACGAAAAGCGATTTGAACAGCCCACCATCTGGTGATGGTGGGCTAAAAACATGCTTTACCGCCAAGGGGTTTGTCACCACCCCCGGAGTACTGAGACCTTCCCTTGTTCAGTACATGTATTTCTGTATGTACATCCTCTCAATACCTGCAGATCAACTTCTCCCACAATGACTCCCTTCTTTGCTTGATGCAAAGTAAGATTCACTTTTTACTGTCCATATTTCATGCTTTGGTGTAAACCATGTAATAATTTCCATTTAATCTTTGAAGTGGTTTTTTTTACATTTCAGATACAGCCATGTTGTATACCTGTTGTAAACAGACATAGATATGGTACACTCTCAGCAGCTGCACAAATTCCAGTGAGTATTATATTTTTACCTACATTCAGTGCTCAGCTGACTTGATTCTTTTGGAAACTACACTTTGCATTCCTAATCATCAGTTTTAATTATTTTTTATTGTTGTGGGCATGCCGAATAGAGGTTGTGCCCAGATTAGTGAGATCTGAAGCCCTGTAAATGTTTTTTTTTTGTTTTGTTTTTTGTTTGTTTAAAAATAATTAAAACATTCAACCCAGAACTGTGGTGTTTGTGCATGTCCCTGTAGGGGAAAAAGCCCAAAATCATGAAAATAGAGAAAATATTATCCAGCAAATTAGGTAGGCTTTAACTCAAATATTCAGCTCTCTCGCATTTAAATTTTATGTGCAAATGCACGTATATGTAATTAAAATTCAAGCAAGGTGTAGGATTTCCAAATGCAAAAGATCTCCTTTTCTTCATATTTACATGCAGTTGGTTGGCAGGATGCATAATTAATAATTATCGCACTCAGCATGTCTATTTTTACGAGCAAGGTCACGAGAAATGAACAATTAATTAACAGCGGCCTAATGCTTCATTGCTGAACACTCTCCATGAACATATCTCAACATTGATTTTCAATGCTAGAAAAATAACCTAATTTTTTTTTCTTTTGATCTCTATTTAGGGCACATCTCTATTTGTGCACAATGATAAGGGTGCAATTTCAAAGCCTGATTTATATTGTAACTCTTCACTTGACATGCTTGAACAAGAATATGAATTTTGATATCAAGATGAGTCCTCACACAAAGCTCCACTCCTTGCCTAGCCTTGGGTGGGTTCAGGTTCCTGTTGCTTCAATGCATTTTGCTGAGAAGCAACAGGAACTCGATAATGTGATGTCTAGCACTGTAACATCACTTGTCTTTATTGCGCCATGTAAGCGTCCTGTCTGTGTCGTGTGCGCTGTCCTCAGTGTTTTATAGGGTGGATGGAGGGTGTCTGGTTCCATGCTGCTTCAAAGATTTCTTCTTTGAAGTAGCAGGAACACAACTGGGCTGGGTGGTGCTTAGTAGCTTCGTCGTGATATAGCTGAAATATTGTTGAAAGCGACGTTAAATTCTATTCACTCACTCACTCACCTTGCCTAGCCGCGAAAGATCACGAAGTATGCAGGCACAATGGGGATCAAAGGCTATGCGCCTTGCATAGAGCTTCACAAATACACACCTCCCACTTCCAGAATCATTTCATCTGGCTTGTGAGGTCGAGTGTAAATATTATGATTAAATTGGGTCTTTGTTACATGTATGGCACACATTTATGTACAATGTACAGTCAACATGAATGATTATGCATATATAATTGAGTGTACATTTACACTGTATTGTTTTTGCCTTACCTGTGACTGCTACATTTTATGTTGTAAGGGAGACTACTACTGCCATTAAATCTCCAGAAAGGGAGACTACTCTCAGTCAACTCCTGTTTTGGTGCTGTTTCTCCATCTCTGCCTGTGATATTTCAGCGGAAAGCCCAATATGGAGGACGTCATACAGTGTCCATGATACCAGGTGATGGGATTGGTCCAGAACTACTAGGGCATGTCCAGGAGGTGTACAGGTAAGTACTTGGGACTGAATTTGGTATTATGGCGGCTCTTAAAAATGCCTGGCCATCATATATCCTTACACACACAATGTACACAGAATTGAAAAACATTACTGGTTTAAATTTGGATAGATGATTGATAATTTTTCAAATTTCAGCTTTGTATATGAATATGTAACTTAAATTTTCTTTTCCATCGCTGGTGTTTTCAATCACATTCGTCAAACTGGAGACTCGGGTCATTCTCTACCAGTTCAATACAATTGCCTGCATTTATCATTTTCCAATGACACAGTTGAGGTGCCTAATGTAGACAACTTTAGTAATATATCAACTGATTTTAGATAAAAGATTTTCATAGTTTTCCTGAATAATCGATCTATTTCGCAACATGGCCATAATAACAATGCCGCTCATGCGTGACCTAAAGCAGATTTGAACGAGATAAAATGAATGAGTTTCTCAACAAATCACTCAGACAAGTCATATTTCTTCTAAGTTTTGGCTGCCTCCAAGAGTGCAAGCTGACGTACAAAATATAACGTTAATGAAAAATAGACTTTGAAAAGAGGTGGGGGCCAAGGACCACTTTTTGACTGAAGTGCCTTAAAATGGGTCGACAATTTGTACAGAAGCATCTGAAATCTCAAAATTTTCCAGGGAAGTAAAATGTCTTCAGGAATTATCAGTTTCATATGACAGCTGTATAATATCCGCCTCTCTTTTTCGATGAAAAACAAAATTAATTAGTGCTGGAAAATGATGCATTTGGCTCCCACAACTTCAAACAATTCAGCTTGGCATTGATGCAAAAACTTATGCATCAACGAAGAAACCTTTTCGTACAGAGGTGGTAGAAGTTCACTTTGACTTAAACCGATGAGAAGATGGTTTCATCTGAACACCAATATTTGAGGAAGATTTTTTTTATTTATCGATTTTATTTTTATTTTTATTTTTTTGCCTCTTTGACAGGGTTTGAAAGGCAGAAATTGTCACCCTAAAATCTTCTCTGAAATTGCCTAAAAGTGCGTAAAATGAAAGGTAAATTTTCAAAATTTTAATGGGGAGGACCCCTGAAGCCCCTATTCACGGGACTAAATTTTGACTGAAATGAGCACTGATTGATGTACCTTTGATTATTGTTATAATTTCTTCGAGAACAGGTATGCTGGTGCTCCAATCGACTTTGAGGTGATTGAAATCAGCCCCACTACCACCGGTACTGATCCAGAGTTCATGAGGAATGCCCTATTATCCGTGAAAAGAAATGGAGTAGCAATTAAAGGTACATTTTAAAATTTGTTAGTTTAATTTTGTATTATATTTTTGCTTTTAGTACAGGCTATCTGCTTGACTGGTTGACCATGGCCGGTGCAAGGTAAACCATGGTGTTCACCATGATGATTCTGAGACACGTTAAACCTTACGGTAATTTCCCTATTAATTCACCTTCCAAATTTAATTCGAAAACGGCCGATTTTTCCCCTGTCGTGATTTTGTCCATCCTAATAAAACGAAAACGGGAGCATTTTCAATATACCCGTGAAACAATAAATTCGAACACTCCCGTTTTCGCCACAGAGTTCGTGCCGATGAAAGTAAAGTGAATATGTTACTAGAATCTCGTATAGTATATCGCCGTATGCTATTATTTGTAAACGCAGAGAAACAACAGGGAATGGTACAATAAATCAGACTGAATTACTATTACTTACAGTCCATAAGGAAAAAAATTGATTCAATTAACTCCGCAGTCCTGTAATTTTATCCTAACTTGATCGCGTTTCGCCGCAGTCGGGAAAAATATATACGGTAAAAAATCCGAAATGGCTTGAATGAAAAGTCGCTCAGGTGAAACAAAGGTTTCAAACTCTTCTCCGCAAACTTTTACCACATGACGTGTGTCTTTCAACATTTAAATTTACTGAGCTGGTTTTACTTGACTACAATTGTTTTAGAAGCGACACTAAAGTCAAAATGCACATGTCGTGCTTCAGGCATACCATCGCATTGACGGACCATTTGGAGTCTTGACCGTGAACTTGCAAATTCCCGCCAAGTTTGTTTCATAGAATTTGTTTACGTTAATTTTACTACAATGATTTCATTGGCTGAGAACAGTCAGCGGGTCGTGGATTAACTTTTCTAGGGCGTGCACGTGATCTTATTGTGTCACGCCTGCACATGGTTTCAAGAGCGCGGATATTACATCGGACCACGTGGTCGCTATAAATAGACTAAGCTTCCCCATGTCTGTATCGTCGGCATTATTCTGTCATTATTTCCTGTATATTTTAGGCCTGATTGGATTTCGCTGCCTGATAAACTAAACACAAAAATACTTTGGCGACTAAACACTTCATTAATCAAAAATTCACTCTCCACTTTGGCGAGTAACTCTATTTTTTAATCGACACATTGGCGAGTGACTGAAAAATTCAGTCGCCAGTTGTCATTTTTTAGTGGCCATTGTCGACCGGGTTTGGTGAGCACTGAAATACTCTAATATGTGTTACGTGTATAGTTTTATAAATCCAGAATATTCTTTCAATTCCATATCAGTTAGGTTTCATAATATAGATCATAGCTAATACTGAACAAAAAGGAAGGAATACGTTCAATGTTTTGGCCTACTTTTACGATGTTATTACGAACGCGAAGTTACGGACGTCAGCTCAAAAATCTGCATGATCTTGCTGAACGGGCTGTTGAACTTGTCACTCGATCAATATGACTTCCTCGAATAAAATTAGACGCCTTTATCAGGGTAGAGGAGATTTTCTGACATCATACACTGCCTTTTATGGAAACTATGATGAGATATCAAAGTGAATACACGGTAATAAATACGATCACTACGACCACGGCAAAGCGGTCCGCCATTTTGGATATTCCGTGAAAGTCGGCGCGACATTTAATTCGAACACTCGCGTTTTTCTGGAATTTGCTCAACAAATAATTCGAAAGTAGCCAATTTTTGGAGTGGTGAGTTTCATCACTACATCGCGAATTAATAGGGAAATTACCGTAATTCTCTCTCTCTCTCTCTTTCTCTGAGACATACTTGACTGATGCCAGACTATTATTTCAGTCCAAATTGATGTATTATCTCCCTTGATGTGACTTTTGTGCAGAGTTGTTCCCCTTGGTGTGTTTTGAAAACCAACACCTCTGAATGATGGTGTAATGAACCATCAAACCTATTTCACAGATGATAAAATTGATGAATTTTGTCTGGTTTTGTTAACATTATCATCCTGATCATGTGATGAGTGATAGTCGACCAGTAAGATTAATTAAATATCGTGATTTTCACGGATGAGTTTAACATAATAAGTGTGTAATTTTACGACTTCAGATAATGATAAATTGCAAATCTTCAGTTTTCAAAATAGGATAACTGTAATATGCCCCTATTTTCTTGTCATTTCATTTGATTATGCTTTCCAATCAAATTAGTTTTCCTTATTACACTGAATTGCTTCTTGGTTTGAAACACCAAATTTTATTGTAAATCCGGATACCGCTCTGTTCTGAGGCATTCTGTTGTATATTATATCGGTTGTGAATATGACTTGGTGTCATTTCCAACTCAGGAATGGTTTACACTGTTTTACCTTACATGTAATTTGTTTTGAAACTAAACATTAAGATGACATTGTTAACCTTTGTTAACAGGTAATATTGAGACTAAGGACACTGATGTGACCGCTAGGTCAATGAATGTTATACTCAGGTAAGTACCGACATAATAAGTTAGAGCCATGTTGCAAAACAAAGTTCAAAAAAGGTTCATCAGCTGCCTTAATTATCTTCCTTTTCTTTTAGCTTCTTTTTCATCTTTTTCTAACATTTACCTTCAGGAACTATCTATTAAACTAAGCTTTGCCCCACCTCATAACCTCATATATTCCAGAAGCTTACATCATGCTACTCTTACGAAATGCATCCCCCTATTAGGTACCAGGCCTTAGAATGCTATGCTATAAAATTCACAGTTGAGTAAATGGAAAAAGATACTACACACTATCCTGAACTTAGTTGAGAAAGTATATGTAATCAAGGCCTTTTGTTACCTTTCACTTGCAAATCAGTTCATTGTGAAGCCCCCTAAATAATCGTCTGATTTTGAAGTACTACTTGAAGAAAGAGCATATCCAAAAATTCATATGTTTTGACCATGTTTTTATACAAATCATTTTCGTATGAAGGAGAGAATCGGAAAAATAATGTGTTTCAATGGGATTTTAGAGTTTAATCTCAAATATTCAATCACATGCTATCTTGGGGAAAAAATTAACATAGTGAATATTAAATTTCTTTGCTTTATTTTTCAATTTTTTTGCTTTCACCACATTTTTTAATTGAAATTATCCACAAAATAATTGGGCCTTCGCCATGCCTGTTTCTGGCAATAGAGATTAAAGTGCGATATTGCATATTAAAAGATAGGGGAAAAAACACAAAAATAAAGTGTAGGGTAGGCTAAAAATCAAGATAAATTTGAGTTTATCCATCAGATAGCTGAAATGCTTGCTGTTGCTGACAGTTTTTTCATTCTCAAATCTTATGATTGCTCATTTGTCTATAAATGTAGGTTTTGTGGGATATATCGGGTGACTTCCGGTAAATGAAAGGTAACACAACCCCTTAACATGAAGTTAATAAGATACGTAAACATAGTAACAGACAAGTTTATGTTATGTAACATGAATCTAGAGTTTCACTCCAGTTGCTGCAAAAGATCTGCAACAGTTGTCTGGTAGAAGCAGTCCTATAAAATTTGCAATAGCTTGAAAATGTATGCCCCAATGAATAACTAGTGAGTTGACATGGTTGAGCTTTTCAGAAAGAAAATCATAAAAAATTGCAAAGCCTTGCACGATTTATAAATATTTTCACCATTTTGAAATTTTGAAGACACAGATTTTATATATGTATGATTTTGCACATGATAATTGTGGATTTAGAGAATGATTGGCCATTTATTTTGTCACCCACTTTGCAGTTATGACATGTCTGAACTGTTACATGCATGAACTGTGAAACATGCATGGTAACTTTAATTTTCAGACCAAATTATAAAGTTGTTTTATTGTGGAACCCTAGCTACCCACAAAATTCCTATCTACCCAAAACTGTTTATCAGTTTATTGATTGAGCTGATGAACTGACATCTCTTTGTTAGAAATCAATACTTTACGAAGATTTTTTTTTCTATTTCAAAAGCAAAACCTTGCTGCTTTGAAACATTTCATTTTATGAAGTGTGTTGCCCATTAGTTATTTTTTCTTAAAAGTGAAAAAAGGAATATGCAGGCCTGCGAGTGGCTCACAGTGAAAATATAGGAGAAAATATAGGAGGAAATTTGCCAAAATATAGGAGAAACATCGGAATTCTTAATAAAATGTAGAAAAATATTGGAAATAAGGGAGTGTAAGACAGGTTATTACTACATTGTATGTTTCAAAATTGGTAGTTGTCTGGTGTTTAATTAATTTATTTCCACTGAATGTGGTCATTGTGGTGGTGATTTAGGAGACCCGTTCTGCTGCTTGGTTCAACAAAAAGAGTTTGAAATGTTTTAATTTGTTCTGAGATGTATTTTCAATTGCCAAATTGACTCATTTCAGAGCATTCGTTAAAGTTATGAGAAAAAGTTAAAATATAGGAAATAGAGGAGGTTTTGAATAAAATATAGGAATGACTCAAAAATATAGGAAATATAGGAGGCACTTGCAGACCTGAGTATGTATTTTTATATTGCTCACCTACCGAGGCGACCCAACATCATTACCAACTTCACTGATTAGGATCATGTTATCACAAACAAGAACTGTCTAGTTTTGGCCTCATGTGTGATTGTTTTGATCGTTTTCAGAACCAGTTTAGACCTGTACGCCAATGTGATTTGGTGTAAGAGTATACCGGGGGTGAACACCCGACATAAGGATATCGACGTGATTCTGATTCGAGAGAACACAGAGGGCGAGTACACCAACCTAGAACACGAGGTACAGCGACCGTAAGCCATGAAACAATTGTATGCATTTATTTGAATGCTAAACCAATCATTAAATTATTTTGTTTGAATGAGTCGTTATATCTTCCTATTTGTACGGAGCCATCACATCTTCATGGGCTTTTCCCCATATAAATTAGAGTGTAACCTGTGTAAACTGACCAGTGCTTCAGAACAGATTATAGTGTCAGTTTTGACAATGGAAAGGTTGGTATTTAGAGGTCAGTCAGTTTACCAAGGTGTCCGTATTCACAGGTTCACTGTACATTGAATTTAAGTATTGGGACAATGGATAATGTCGGTATTTAGAGGTCGGTCGGTTTACCCAGGTGTCGGTATTGAAAGATTTCACTGTACTTTGAATTTAAGTATTGGGACAATGGATAATGTCGGTATTTAGATGTCGGTCGGTTTACCAGGTGTTTGTATTTACAGGTTCACTGTACTTTGAATTTAAGTATTGGGACAATGGATAATGTCGGTATTTAGAGGTCGGTCGGTTTACCCAGGTGTTGGTATTGAAAGATTTCACTGTACATTGAATTTAAGTATTGGGACAATGGATAATGTCGGTATTTAGAGGTCGGCCGGTTTACCCAGGTGTCGGTATTGAGAGATTTCACTGTACTTTGAATTTAAGTATTGGGACCATGTATAATGCCTATATTTAGAGGTCGGTCAGTTTACCAAGGTTTCTGTATTCACAGATCCACTGTACTTTGAATTTAAGTATTGGGACCATGGATAATGTCGGTATTTAGAGGTCGGTCAGTTTACCCAGGTGTCTGTATTCACAAGATTGCAGCTCTTAATATGACTTTCTGGGTAGCAAACTGATTCCTGCTTCAATGTGGAGGGATATGATTAACTGGTGAAAACTGGCATAGATATAGTAAATATGCTTCAACTACCCTACTATTTAGAGAAAAGGCCATTATTGCCATTTCCCTCTAATATTTCACACATATTCAAACACACTTTAGAAGACAATCCAGGAAATATTCTGTCATTATTCGGCTCTGACTGTGCAGAACTGTTCACAATTGGGCAAAAGAAAATATCCATCAGTCTATGTTTTAAATTTAGAAGTGTTTGAATTATTAGAGAGATTATTCTTAATTTTGACAACTGTTAAGGTGGAGATATGCCGGTTATAACTAGTTATAATTATTCCTCCATGATGAAGCATAGGCCAAAATCAAAATGCCCTGCTCAGATATTTATGCCAGAAGTAAGTTATTCTAGCTGATCACGTGACAGTTAATCTATATTATTCGGAATTTATTTCGAGGAAAACCCATTGGATATAGTCAACATGGCCAATAAGTCATCCCCTGACATGCCAGTCGGACTTAGTTTGTGTTCAAAAATATATCATTACTATCACAAGCCTGGGGATTTCCATCCTCCATAATGCAGGTCTGAAAACTTCATCTTATGAATACAGTCTAGGCTCAGTGTAAGGCGCCTCACTATAGTACTGATTCTGATATAAGGCGGGTGCTATTGTATCCCTCAAATTAATAAATGCATATGATATCATCTCTTTTATAAGGCTGAAAAAAGATATATAACTTGGTTTAAAATTGGTCCCCCAATAACATTGTTATAGTGAGGTTACACTGTACATGTATTTCATCATTTTACATGTTCTATGCAATCATTGACGGACAGTTTTGGGGGGTTCTGTGATGTTTTGCTTACAACACACTACATGTAATACAGTTCTAACCCCAAATATTTCCGACCAAAATATCCAGGCCTAACTGCTATCATCATGAAATTTTCTATATAGTTGATCCACTATGCCCACATAGTTATTTCATAGATAATATTAGCAGCCATTCATTTGATTCACATCTTCATCATTCATTTCTTATATAAACATATAAAATTGCTACCAAATTCCTATATTGCGCGTATTACATGTATGCTATTTCTTCTAACTTTTCGAACAGCATTTTTAGACTTAGAAGCAGAAAAAATCCTTCTTTATGTCAACTGAGGCTAAATACTGTGGCATGAATATGTTATTTATCCCAAGTGCTGCTAAGATAGCTAGTGAAATTTGTAGAATGTTTGCAGAATTTCTCTCCACAATAGCCTGAAGTTAAGTTTTGCCACCTGAATAATTAGAAGAAATAGGGTATGTTTACTGAGATTTGCTAGGAGACCTGCTCTACTTGGTATATATATGATGTCTGTTGTTTTTCCTCAGAATGTAGAAGGTGTTATCGAGAGTCTAAAGATCATCACAGCTGAGAAATCCAGTCGTATTGCCAGATATGCATTTGATTATGCTGTTAGACATGGTAGAAAGAAGGTAACAGCTGTCCACAAGGCTAACATTATGTGAGTGCAATACACAACTGTGCTGTGATTTGAGGGCTGTGGCATCTCCCCCCTCCCCCCCCACCAAGAAAAAGGCTACATTTCCCACCGTCTGACAAGAAATATGTAATAGATCTATGGCATGTATGCGTGGTGATGTGTATAATTTGATAAATGTTCATGTATGCAGGATACACAAACAATAATTATGGTACTGTACATCAAGGCACAAATACTGAAAAGAGGGCACAGAAATGAGTGCGTGTGAGGCCCTCAAATGGCAGTGATAAACTATCACAAATGACCTCTGGTCATGATGAAGATGGATGTGGCTATCGATATATAAACTGTCTATGAAAAAATATCCTAAGAATTTCAGCTACAAAATGATGTATAAAAAGGCCTGACATATCATAGTTCATATGTAAAAAACTGGACCTAAAATTAATTGACAAATCACCCTTACTCCAAATGTAAAATTATGAAAAATACTCCCAATTCAGTCTTTGAAAATTATAGGACTTTCCCAACATGCCCAACTGAGAGATGATTCACCATCACATGTTCGAAGAAAAAGCCCAGAGAAAAAAATACTGTTTGGATACATTGTCAGCTCGCTTTCATTGTCATTTATGCTGTACCGAATGATTAAATTGGGAAAATAGCCCATCTATGACGGTGCCGAGAGTTATCTCCCTTGATATTGTCTTTTCCCCATATTGAAGAAAAAATAATGATTGAAAGGTGGATTGGAACGTATGTCTCTTTTATTGAGCCATATTCTCAGAGCTGTATTCATTTTACTCTGGGACTGATAATTGTGTTGTATGATAATTTTATTGCACATGTGTGTACCTTGTTTGTTCTCCACAGGAAGCTGGGTGATGGTTTATTCCTGGAGTCGTGCAGGAAAGTCTCCGAGTCTTACCCTCAGATTGACTTCTCAGATATGATTATAGACAACTGTAGTATGCAGGTAAAGGCATGGTGCACTCTCGATCAGTGTCAGTGGTTTGTTAGCTTGTCTGTATGAAAAGTGCTCCAAAGTGCTCTCAAGCTTAATTAATAGCTAAATTCAAATATGAAAATTCTCATCACTTGCCCTTTTTGATGTCCCTTCATGACGTCACGTCCGATCACCAGTCTCAGTGTCAATACTTGTGACATTTAGTATTTCGATGGCTGTTCGTATGTGACAGCAACATCAAAGAATAACAAACGGTGTTGATTTGCAACCAGATTTTTAGCCCATTAGGCTGCAGGGTCTTGTAATCAGTATGTATGTGGTCGTATCAATCTGATTAAAACTCAGACTTAATAACCGCTCCTCTATCGGACATGTCGCTAATTAATATCTGGGACAGTCTGTATCTTAAATCTGTCGTGCATGTCAGACTGGCAACCAATCACAGTCCAACTTCAACGGGCGAATAAGTGCCTATCCGAGCAAATAATAATCTTCGGTGATTGCTCATGGAGAGCAAGAACTTCGTCAGCTGCCTGGGTTGGATTTTTCTGCGCCTTGTTCACTACAGAAATAATCAGATAGGCACCTATTCGCCTGTTGAAGTGGGACTGTGATTGGTCGCCAGTCTGACATGCACGACAGATTTAAGATACAGACTGTCCCAGATCTTAATTAGCGACCTGTCTGAAAGAGGAGCGGTTATTAAGTCTGAGTTTTAATCAGATTGGTGGTCGTATGATCATCTGTTTATGCATTTTGATGATTTACCATAGAGCTAAAGCCCCTTATTTCATCCATCAACAATTTCATGTTCGGTCCATATCTTGTTTATTATATTTGACGGACAACTTCGAAACTTACATGGAATATGCTTAGTACCTTGCCGATGTGCACTGTCAGGTGTTTTACGTTAAGTTATGGCCCTTTATCTTGTCAGTCAATAATTTCTTGTCTGCGTGTGGGTTAGTATTTGATGGACAACTTGTATGTAACATGCTTAATGTCTTGCGCTTATCACAATTTATCTATGTCTGCTAACATGTGAAGAGTTTTCCCAAACCTTATTTCGGAATACTCTTCAAGTTTGAGTATGTTAATTCTTACCCATAAATAATGCGCACCAAAGTTTAGTAAGCCGGTAAACTTTGATCCACGTCTTTTCTCGGTAAGCTCAGTTCAATATCTCTCGTATTTTCTTCATGCTGACAGCAATGGTCGGACAGTGCGCAGGCGCTTAAAGTGCAGGAAAGGACGAGTCTACTTTCCATATATAGGTAGATCAAGGCTAATTCACACATGGCTGTCTGTCGAAAGCGGTCTAGCGAGTACATTTCATATGTACACCCGGGGGTGCCACTATAACACATGTATGGCATTCCGTTTAGGTTTACTCTTGAATAACTTACTTGCTTGTGGATGTGCACTAACTGTCCAAACTTTTCAAAATCCTTAAATCGTTTGGTTGGGTTCAGGTTCCTGTTGCTTCAATGCATTTTGCTGAGAAGCAACAGGAACTTGATAATGTGATGTCTAGCACTGTAATATCACTTTTCGTTTATTGCACCATGTAAGCGTCCTGTCTGTGTCTCGTGCGCTGTCCTCAGTGTTTTATAGGGTGGATGGAGGGTGTCTGGTTCCATGCTGCTTCAAAAATTTCTTCTTTGAAGTAGCAGGAACACAACTGGGCTGAGTGGTGCTTAGTTGGTTCATCGTGATATAGCTGAAATATTGTTGAAAGCGACGTTAAATTCTATTCACTCACTCACTCAATTTACAAATCACTTAACACAGCTGAATTCTGATCTACATGGTTATGTGTTTCTTGGATCTGTGGTGGAGACTTTTCATTTCATCATTGTATGACTCACAGTGAAGAGAATCTATACCATTTATCACACACATTCTGTGTTTGCCAGATGGTGTCCCGTCCACAGCAGTTTGATGTGATGGTCATGCCCAATCTGTATGGGAATATCCTGGGTAACATAGCGGCGGGCCTGGTCGGAGGGGCCGGTGTCGTATCCGGGGCAAATATAGGACAAGAATACGCCCTCTTTGAAGCGGTGAGTGCAGTGAATTTCATTGAAATACAATACATGCCATGCATTGAATGTACTTTGTACTAGCATCCAGGGAGTAATCTAGTATGTTGTTGTTGCATGTAAATTTGATGCAATCTAGCCCCAGAACTCACTTTAGCTGCGAAAACTGACCTCTAGCCTAGTGGATTTCTGGGAGCAGTTACTGAGTTCGGGGGATAGATTGCTATTATTCAACTAAAACATAGAAATAGTTTTGTTTAATTTGAATGAATTATGTTCGATTGGTTAAAATTAACTTCATTTCATAATAAAATGCGATCGGATCGCTCGATTACCAAAGGCACTATTTCGTAGCCGGCTCACTACTTGATCGCCATACGCTCCCCACGGGTGGGGATTTGTGCGTTCTATGAGAGAGACTAAATTCTGCCAATACAGAAATAGCCGAACGTGAGATTGAATTTGATGTTGTTGTTGATACACACAAAACTCAAAATCTCTGAGAATGTCAACTCACTTATGGCAATCGGATGTGGAAGCAGCATAACTGCACAGGCCGGGTGAAGTCCTCTCGTTCCTAGAGGACACTCATTCAAATTTCAATCTGCAGCAATGATCATTTTATGGCATACCTAGAAATGAGGTTATCTGCCAGAAAACAGTTCGAGCATCCTTTTTTTTTTTAGCTCTGGACAGACAATATTATGTGGACTCATGCTCCATTTGATAACACAGAAAACATTGGGAATCACACTGATTTTGAAGCATTCATGAAAAAAATCATAAGTAATATTTATCCATTTTTTTTATTCTATCTAATTGATTAAAATCACAATGTCAAAGTTTGTCAAATTTGATGGATATTGCTGTGCAAAGAAAACTTTTTAATTAAAAAGAAATCCCCATCACACAATCTAGGAAAGGGAGATAAACAGGTAAAAGCATGTAAAGTTGGCTGCCAAAGTACAAAATCAACTGTGATCAACCTTATTCTTTAGCCTACGATTTTCTCTTTCAGGGAACAAGGAACTCGGGGAAGTCTATCAAGGGAATGAATGTGGCTAACCCGACAGCCATGCTAATGGCCAGTTGTGATCTACTGGACTACTTAGGGTAATACAGGTGTTCTACGTTGTTCAGGGCATTGTGATTTATGCCAAAGGTGTTGTTACTATATAGTATAATGCATGGGCAGAGCTTTAGATTACACTAATTTGGTCACAACCTCGGTGCGGCAAAATTTGTGTAGACCGAGTAATGCGCCCAAATGAAAATATTCAGTGTCCCTGGATTTTGGCAAAACAGGTAAGCTTTGACTCCGGTACGACACTTTAATTGATGAGAAATTTTCATCAACATAACTGAACATTGATTCTCAATGCAAGAAATATATAAATTCTTTTTTTTACCCCTCGGCCATTTTGGCCTCGGGGTATTGTTGTCGCCATGTACGTCCGTCCGTCCATTACCGCATTTTAGGCAAAACCGCTTGAGACACAACCACCAAATTTTCAACACTTTTTTATATAGTGCTAAGTCAGACGCCTATAGTATAGCTACTATATTTTGAAAACTTGTTTATATTGTTGTATTCTACAAGCCAACAAAGGATTACTCGCCTCAGCTTATGGAGTTATGCCCCTTTCGGATGTAATAATCTTCGATTTTGTTAGTTGTAGCTGAATGTACAAGTTATATCTGCAGATCCGTGTTCGGTACAGCTTATTCGTCTTGGCTCTTATTTCACGAGTGCTAAGTCAGACGCCAATCGAAAGTGGCGCCCCTTGGCCCATAGTTTACAGAGTTATGCCCCTTTACAGATATATTAATTTGTATTTATCCCTGAATGTAACCAACTATATCTGTAGAACTGTGTTCGATATAGCTACTATATTTTGGAAACTTATTCATATTCCTGTATTCTACAAGCCAACAAAGGATTACTCGCCTCCGCTTATGGAGTTATGCCCCTTTCGGATGTAATAATCTCCGATTTTGCTATCTGTAGTTGAATGTACAAGTTATATCTGCAGATCCGTGTTCGGTACAGCTTATTCGTCTCGGTTCTTATTTTACAGTAGTGCTAACTTAGTCAGACGACTATCGAAAGTGGCGCCCCTCGGCCCATACTTTACAGAGTTATGCCCCTTTACTGATATATTAATTTCTATTCCTGTCCTATATGCCTGAATGTAACCAACTATATCTGCAGAACTGTGTTCCGTATAGCCACTATATTTTGGAAACTTGTTTATATTGTTGTATTCTACAAGCCAACAAAGGATTACTCGCCTCGGCTTATGGAGTTATGCCCCTTTCGGATGTAATAATCTTCGATTTTGTTAGTTGTAGCTGAATGTACAAGTTATATCTGCAGATCCGTGTTCGGTACAGCTTATTCGTCTTGGTTCTTATTTTACAGAGTGCTAAGTCAGACGCCTGTCGAAAGTGGTGCCCCTCGGCCCATATTTTACAAAGTTATGCCCCTTTACAGATATGTAATTTTTCTATTTCTGTTCTATATGCCTGGATGTAAACAACTATACCGGTATATCTTGATCATCCCACATAGAACTATCTCTTCCCCAATTCACACTACACATGGGTCTCAATCACTTGGGGAGAGCCGAGGGGTTTTGATTAGATCAATCTCATGGGGTTTTTTAGATTTTTGGGGGTTTTTTGCTCTCTAATTTGGGGCATCCTAATTTGGGCACAACGTTTAACATCGCATCAAGGGGGTAATCTGAAGCCCTACAATGGGAGAATCAGCCCTTCTCGAATTAATGCAATTACAACAATGTGCACACTTCTGAGAAGGGGAGTCCGGCCTGGTCAGTGGCAGACTCTGAGATGTTCATTCCTTTTTCTCCCATTACCTATATTTGGGGAAATATTTTTTACTAGTGATAACAGACATAAAACTGGTAAATATGCTTTATTTTAGCCTGCTATTTGAACAAAGAACCAGTATGCTTTATGCACCTTAATATACCCCCGTTCATATATAGTAGTGGGGTATATTGGATTCTGCTTGTCCGGTTGTCGCATTTTCTGTCCGTCCATTGCGACATCCATCCGAAATTCGCTTCTGGGCAATAGCTTGAGCACTGCTCATCTAGCCAGATTCTTATTGGTTATTTGGTATGCAGATGCACTGAGATGTTGCTTGGGATTGCGTTTTATGCAGTTGCATCTACAGGTGGCATACGGTCATAGGGCCTTGCCTGGAAATCTACTTTGAACTTTGCCACTACCATATGTCATCTGTATGCATTACAGGGTTACAGGGGGTATCATGTAATCAGGCTTCAAAACATATATAACAAAGAATTCCTACCACTCTCATACCAGCTATACTTCAGGAGTCCAACAGTAACTCTCATTGTCCCCCGATGCCCGAAGGGCTAAAGGGGGACTATAGTATTGGGGTCCGTCCGTCTGTGCGTCGTACCGTCCGTGCGTCCGTCCGGATTCGTTTCCGGACAATAACTTCTGGAAAACTGAACGGATTCTTTTCAAATTTGGTATGTGGGTACCTCGCCTCAAGATCTCGCTTGGGATTGTTTTTCACGCCGATCCACATATAGGTGGCGCCACCTGGGGGTCAAGTTAAAATTTCGTTTCCGGACAATAACTTTCGGAACGGATTCTTTTCAAATTTGGTATGTGGGTACACTACAGCCAGCAATTAAGTTCCCCTTCTTTCGTGAACCATTCGCGAAAGATGTGCGAAAGGAACGCGAAAGCGTGCGCGAAACATCGACAATGCTATCTAGCGAAAGCAATTTTTGTTTTCGCAAATGGAAGTTTCTTTCGCGAACGTGTGTTACGAAAGTATGTTTCTTTCGCAAACGATTTTATCTTTCGCGTACGGTTTTTTGAGTGGACAAGAGTGATTTACGTTTGACCGACTAGATTTTCGGCAGAGATATTACATGTATTAAAGATGGCGCCGTCTGCGAGTGTGCTGCATCTGTCCCGTATACCTTGGCGAATGCGGGTTAGCATTGCTTACATTTTGGGACCCCTATTCTCTTGGTCGACTAGCAGAATACGGACAGCACTGGTTAATCATGGATATCGGATTATTCCGTCTTTGAAGTCAATCCGCCTCTTGTGCAATCGATACCGGTAAGTGTCATATCTGTTCAATGAAGTGGCGGTCTAATTGAATCTTAGGCGTTACGGCTGCTACTTAATAATACCGTGTCATATTTTGTATCCTTTTGTTATTATTCAATCAAGTGCCCTTTGTTATTCAATTTTACCGAGATATATATTTCTTCTTTCTATTACAATCAACTTTATATTAGATCTAAAAACATAATTTTATATGCTCTAAATTGGGGTAGGGAATGAAATCTTTCGCGACGTCTGCACGAAAGAGTGCTCTCGCCAAGGTCCGCGCGAGAAGGTCACAGCAGGTCTTCAATTTCACATTCCGGTTTTCTCATGCAAATAGTGAATGCTTTATGCAAGAATTTCGTCCATTCATGCTAGATCTTTGTTGTCCCCCGCTACTTAGTAGGGGGGGGACTTAGAAACACCGGTGTCCGTAATTCCGTAAGATTTTCTTGTCCGGACAATAAATCATGAATGATTCAACCGATCAAATTCAAACTTGGGGTGTGTCTTGACATTGGCGAGAGGACGGTTGGGATTGTTTTTCAGCAATGTGCGTAATCCAATATGGCCGCCGTCAGCCATTTTGGATTATAAGCAGTTCGATCTTAGATTTTCTTGTCCGGACAATAACTCGTGAACGATTTAACCGATCAACTTCAAACTTTGGGTGTGCCTTGACATTGGTGAGAGGACGGTTGGGATTGTTTTTCAGCAATGTGCGTAATCTAATATGGCCGCCGTCAGCCATATTGGATTATAAGCAGTTGGATCTTGTCCGGACAATAACTCGAGAACGATTCAACCGATCTACTTCATATGTGGGGAGTGCCTTGACATTGTTGAGAGGAGGATTGGAATTGTTTTTCAAGGACCGTGTGCTTGATCCAATATGGCCACCATCAGCCATACTGGATTTCATTGGATTTTAAGCAGTTTGATCTTGTCCGGACAATAACTGGAGTACGATTCAACTGATCTACTTCAAACTTGGGGAGTGCCTTGACATCGGTGAGAGGACGGTTGGGATTTTTTTCAGCAATGTGCATAATCCAATATGGCCGCCGTCAGCCATATTGGATTATAAGCAGTTGGATCTTAGATTTTCTTGTCCGGACAATAACTCGTGAACGATTTAATCGATCAACTTCAAATTTGGGGTGTGCCTTGACATTGGTGAGAGGACGGTTGGGATTGTTTTTCAGCAATGTGTGTAATCTAATATGGCTGCCGTCAGCCATATTGGATTATAATCAGTTGGATCTTGTCTGGACAATAACTCGAGAACGATTCAACCGATCTACTTCATACCTGGGGAGTGCCTTGACATTGTTGAGAGGAGGATTAGGATTGTTTTTCAAGGACATGCTTCATCCAATATGGCCACCATCGGCCATACTGGATTTCATTGGATTTTAAGCAGTTTGATCTTGTCCGGACAATAGCTGGAGTACGATTCAAATGATCTACTTCAAACTTGGGGAGTCCCTTGACCTTAGTGAGAGGACAGTCATGTATTATGTTTTATGGATGTGCATAATCCAATATGGGTGCCATCCGCTGTATTAGATTATGTTAAGCTCATCAGCGATATCTTCATTTTCAAATCATACTCTTCTCAATGATATGAGATATCATCGACAAAAAAAAATCGACCATAGAGGTCCATGGCCCCCGCAGCAGCAGCGCCAGTTATGGTGGATGTAATCCACCATAACTGGTGCTGCTAGCGGGGGACATGGACCTCTATGGTCGATTTTTCTATTTGCGTTTCACAATTATAGGATCTGTTATGAACTGTTTATAAGATTGGGCGATATGACCCCTTCTGATATTGCTCATGCCGTGGGATGCTTCGTTTATTGCTGCTTTGAAAAGAAGCGTGTATTACATTCAAGCAAGACTCCTGTCCCTCGAACAGTCTTTGTAATAGAACTGAGAGTTATAGCCTTTATCTATTTGAATGTATTTAGGTCAGTTACTTATTAATTTGTTGTTGTACCCGGTCCCACGTGGGCGTATATGTACAAATAAAGAAATCTGAATCTGAAATCTGAATCTAATATTTCTTATCAGAATATTTATCTTATATATTCTTCTGTGCTATCGGTAAGATTATCTTGCATTCCTCTCGTTATCACATTAGTCCAGACAAATTTTTAGTATTATGTAAATATTTAGGAAGAATGGTCTAATAAGTTGTTTCTCCGTGATATCTTCCGTACATAAGCGACAGGTTTCCGCAACACAATTGTATTGAGGACGGAAAACATCTTTGGAATGTACCTTGTACGCCTCGATGAGAACGAATCTTTTTTTATACCATCCAGGATAATATTAATTAAGTATTTTATAAACTATTTTTCCTTTTGTTAGACCCACCCGATTACATTTCGATTTTTGATTGATTGAAATTGTAGTCCCCTTCCCATTCGGATTTCGCGGCCCATCAACTCAATGTTCTATTTAAATTTCACGGTACATTTCTTCGTTCATTTAAGATCTTTTGCAGCGCTAGATATTAAAATAAATAATTAAATAATAAATAACAATGAGAGAGCAGAGGGAGATATAAATGGAAGTACTAAAGATATCATTTCAAGATATGTGATATTTTATATTTTCTCATGTCTCGCAAAACGAGATTCATTTTTTGTTAATTTGAGCTCTAGGCTTAATTTAAAGTGTTACTATTATTATATTGGTAATATACTCTAACTTCGTAATGGTGATTAGATCAGCATGTACCCCATGTGAAATGTTGTTCTTTTATTCCGTTGTTATGTATTGCGGGGGGGGCTCTTAATTCTGAGTACAACAAAAATTTATACATTCGTCTCACAAACAAACAAAAGACGCCGACTATAACAGAATCACAGAATCTTGGGACAACAAGCCATGTAGTTGTTATAGTATTTTGAAAATCAATTCATCTGTAATCACACTATGGAAGTGAACAGTAGGTGATCACACTTTGAAAGCACCGCACGGCTACGGTACGTGGTGCGGCTGTTTTCAGGGGCATAGCTCTGCAGGGTCAAAGTTCGCACATTTGGACCACGTGGGGCGTAGAGAAAAAGACATTTCTTTATCTTTGTATACAAATTACAATCAGTACATTTTATAAACATTTAACTATACGGGTTTGTGAGCCATTCTGTCAGTCATCCAACTTTATTTACAGGCAAACATGTACGGCCGATTAAAGTTTAACTGCAGCAGCGGGCAGTCCACTCTTCGCTCACTCCGTCCGTTCATTTTGTTTCGGTTTATTTCGTTCCGGTCAAACTCCGTTTATATTCCGGTCATAATTCGTTCCGGTTTAAAACTTTTGCGGTCAAATTTTAATAACCGAACCGAAACGAGTGTAAACATTAACGCAATTGGCTCTGTATTCACATGTCAAGCTTTTATACGACATTTTATTGACTACTGGCTTCTTTCGCGAAAGATAAATACAATCACGAAAGATGAAGACTTCATTTCTCAACTTATCTTTTGCGTACATGCTTTCGCGCACGCATATGCGAAAGCAGTGCGACAGGTCCGCGTGAGCTACCGCGAACGGTTCGCGAAAGGTTCGCGAATTTGCACCACTTAATTGTTGGTCGTACTGTACCTCGCCCCAAGATCTTGCTTGGGATTGTTTTTCATGCCGATCCGCATATATAGGTGGCGCCACCTGGGGGCCAAGTTAAAATTTTGTTTTCGGACAATAACTTTTGAAAAACTGAATGGATTCTTTTCAAATTTGATGTATGGGTACCTCGCATCAAGATCTCACTTGGGATTGTTTTTCGCATCGATGCGCCTATAGGTGGTGCCACCTGGGGGCCAAGTTAAAATTTTGTTTCCGAACAATAACTTTTGAAAAACTGAATGGATTATACTCAAACTTGGTATGTGGGTACCTCTCCTCAAGATCTCACTTTGGATTGTTTTGCACGCTGATCTGCCTATAGGTGGCGCCACCTGGAGTCCAAGTTAAAATTGTGCGTCCGTCCGACTTAAGTTTCCGGACAATAACTTCTCAAAAACTGAATGGATTCTTCTCAATTGGTATGTGGGTACCTCGCCTCAAGATCTCGCTTGGGATTGTTTTTCATGCCGATCTGCTTGCTGGTGGCGCCAACTGGGTCTAAGTTAAAATTTTGTTTCCAAACAATAACTTTTGAAAAACTGAATGGACTCTTTTTAGCCGCAAGATCTCACTTGGGATTGTTTTCCACACTGACCCACCTATAGGTGGCGCCACCTGAGAACCAAGTTAAAATTTTGTTCTCGTACAATACCTTCTGAAATCCTGGCCAGATTAGGACAAATTCGGTAATTGTGGGTACCTTGCCACTGGGTCTCACTTGGGATTGCTTTGCATGCTGGGTACTGAAAGTTACGGTCAAATCAATTGTTTCAACGTCGGGGGACTTGAACCCCTCGGGTTTTCATTGAATATTACATTGGCAACTGCTGCTGAGTTTGAAATATGCCAGCTATCATTCATTAGAATGATATACCCCACTATTTGCTTTTATTGTCCCCCGTTACTTAGTAGGGGGGGGGGGGGACTTAGAAACACTGGTGTCCGTGATTCCGTAAGATTTTCTTGTCCGGACAATAACTCGTGAACGATTTAACCGATCAACTTCAAACTTGGGGTGTGCCTTGACATTGGCGAGAGGACGGTTGGGATTGTTTTTCAGCAATGTGCGTAATCCAATATGGCCGCCGTCAGCCATTTTGGATTATAAGCAGTACGATCTTAGATTTTCTTGTCCGGACAATAACTCGTGAACGATTTAACCGATCAACTTCAAACTTGGGGTGTGCCTTGACATTGGTGAGAGGACGGTTGGGATTGTTTTTCAGCAATGTGCGTAATCTAATATGGCCGCCGTCAGCCATATTGGATTATAAGCAGTTCGATCTTAGATTTTCTTGTCCAGACAATAACTCGTGAACGATTTAACCGATCAACTTCAAACTTGGGGTGTGCCTTGCCATTGGTGAGAGGATGGTTGGGATTGTTTTCCAGCAATGTGCGTAATCAAATATGGCCGCCGTCAGCCATTTTGGATTATAAGCAGTTCGATCTTAGATTTTCTTGTCCGGACAATAACTCATGAACGATTTAACTGATCAACTTCAAACTTGGGGTATGCCTTGACATTGGTGAGAGGATGGTTGGGATTGTTTTTCAGCAATGTGCGTAATCTAATATGGCCGCCGTCAGCCATATTGCATTATAAGCAGTTGGATCACAGATTTTCTTGTGCGGACAATAACTGGTGAATGATTTAACCGATCAACTTCAAACTTGGGGTGTGCCTTGACATTGGTGAGAGGACGGTTGGGATTGTTTTTCAGCAATGTGCGTAATCTAATATGGCCGCCGTCAGCCATATTGGATTATAAGCAGTTGGATATCTCCATTTTCAAATCATACTCTTCATCAATGATATGAGATATCATCAACCAAAACAAATCGACCATAGAGGTCCATGGCCCCCGCACCAGCAGCTCTAGTTATGGTGGATGTAATCCACCATAACTGGTGCTGCTAGCGGGGGACAAGGACCTCTATGGTCGATTTTTTTCCATGTTATACCAATGTTTTGTCGGTAAAGTAGCTCGCTTAGAGTTAATGTTTATCATGTTTTGAAACTGACAACCGACTTTAAATAAAATTTCTTGAATGTTGAGAAATGGTTATGCATATATAGTCATAGGCATTAATTGAAATGAACCAACATGAATCAGACGGAAGCTATCGACTGCTCTTCCCTGTTCAATACTTGCTCATTGTTATCTCATCAGTGTGGGAAGGGCCAGTTGGTAGAGTAACTTGTGGTGACCAGTCGTGATATCTCATTGAGAAAATCCTTGATTATCAGGAAACTGATGGTGTCTGACCCAAAAGTTCCAAAACAACAAAATCCCATCATCCTCACATCGAAGCTGCATATTGTATCCGTGTGTTAACCTCATTAACACATTGCATAATTAACACAATAAATTTTATGATTGCAGGCACCATAAACATGCAACGCTGATCCGTGAATCTGTGATGAAAGTGCTCAGTGAGCTCAAGGTTGGTTTAAACGTGAATATATGTATGCCTATAAGACATGAATTCTCCCCCCTCCTTTCCTCATAACTGAACTCATAACTCACAAGCTCGCCTGATATTATTGTTAGCACAAATCAATCAGAGGCTGTATCAGAATATGGAAAAATAAGCAAACCTTTATTATTAGAAAGCAACAGAAGAATACTTTGAACCAATGCTTTTCATACAAATATTCTTGCTTTATAATCTAGACAAATAAGAAAATGTAAGAGAATCCAAGAAATCTCTTTTTATTGTGCTTATAACCAATCAGCTGTGTAAGATGGAATGTGCCCCAGTATCTAGCATGGCCCATTACATATACCTGTGACTATATTTACAGATCCACACACCAGACTTGGGTGGTCAGGCGACAACAATAGATGTGGTCCAGGCCATTATAGAGGATATCAAACCAAAGACTCAGAGCTGGTAATTACACATCACTTTATCCTCCTTTACATGGCTTATTTTATAATGAACAGTGGATAATCTATTCAGTCTTAAGAGTAACATTTTTTTTGTATAACATTGAAAGATAGATATATTTGGTGTGTGCGAAATAAAAAAAGAAAGCCTCCTGCTCTTGTCATTTTTGTTGTTGTTGTTGTTGAGAAAAAGCCTTAAGGAGGAATACATGTAATATGGTGATAGACAAATTTTCTGTGGAAGATTTTGGGGTTTGAAGTTTATGGAGGATTAGTCATTTTCATTATACTTTCTTGATATACAAAATCATTATCTTGAAAGAGAGTGTAACTCAGCGGAGTGGCAGGGTTGTGGGGTCGATTCGCAATAATGGATAATTTATTAAATTATTCCATACATACAATTCCTCCATACCAAATTATAATGATATATCCTTACCTGATCATGTCACAGAATAACTGTCCACGTGGATTATGGCAGTACATAGCCACAAGCATAGCTTGTTCTTCTATACAGCAGTTTACCCAATAAGTTGACATATTCTTTGAGCATGATACATAATTCATGATTTCTTGGTGTGTATTATGCATATAATGAAAGCCTTCTGTCTAACATTTCATTTTGGGATGGTTCTGACCGTCTTGATTTCAGGCTATAACATGATTGCAGTGTGTGAATGTGGTGAGTGCATTTGAGGTTTGGAGCATGTTTATTATCAATCCTTGTTGTTGTCACTTATAAGCTGCCTCGAAAAAACAAAAATGCTATTTAATTAAGGTGGAAAGTTTACCTGGTGACCAACTCTTAAATTGAATAGCATGGTTTTGGTAGCATTATTGAACAGCATGGCTTTGGTAGCATTATTGAACAGCATGGCTTTGGTAGCATTAGTGAACAGGATGATATTCATTCTGCCATGATGAAAACTGCATGATATTCTGTAGTCCTACTGTATGTTATAGCTGTTAATGTGCATGTTGTTAATATTGCTGTATGTGTTGGTTATAATATTGCTTGGTTCACTTCTGCTTGCTACTTTTCTGCCATTTTGTTTGATTGTAGGAGCCACAGGGTATTTCATCATTGATGGACCATGTGCAGTGAGAATAAATTTGAACTGTTGAATTGCCGAATTCAACATTGTGATCCAAACTTGATGGACATTCTACATGTATTTATTGAATGAGTTGACATGATTTGGTGTACATGTAGGTCATACAGTAACATTATGTCAATCTGTAATGGACTATCCTGTCTGCAGCCTAGGTCTATTATGCCATTGACTTGAGCCGCTTCTTGCAACAGCTCCAGTCTTGTATGAAGACCTACATGTTCAATATTATTGTCCAAAATGATGGCCACTTCATTTATATTGATGTGCTTTCTGGATGGTTGAGCTTGTTTGTATGCAACCATGTTGATCACGATGAACTATATCTTGTTTGTTTAACCCTGCTTCATCAACTCAGCAAAAGGTAAGTATAGTGGGATGGTTTAACGATTGATCATGTCTATGTATTCATGATAAGACAACATGGAACATGATGGAATTTTAAGTTTAGATTTGAAATGTTAATCTAGGGAATAAAACAAAGAAATGCTCATTCATGATCAGGCTTATTAAAAATGATCATTTGTTTATCATCATTGCCATGACATGCCCCATATTTTGTTGCTGCCTCAAACAATTATATAATTGGTTTGCACAATTGCATCTATGTGTGCCAACAAGACAATGAATGCCATATAAGGTATCCTTTTGTGAAAAATAGTCCAAGTTTCTATTCTGCAAATTGTATTAACAGTACATTAACCAGTGTTTTTCACAACATATATTTGCTACTTATTACCTTGTATCCAACTAGAGAAACTAATTTTGAATAGAAAAAATATATATAAATTCTGCTCATCTTCCCCACTTTTCTGGAGAGCAGATGATGATAAATGACTGATTTAATTTAATGAGCCTAATTGTCAATACATGTAGTTTCAAAATAGAGTTGACGGACACTTCACAAAATGATTAAAAATAGTAAATCATGATTTCCATAACCAATACCTTCTCCATAATTCATCGCTTGCCCTTAGCATGTTTTCAATATGATGGCCCAATAACTATTTTCAAAATTCTTTTCAGAATCTCAGCCATGATTTGGGACCAAACAGATACATTTTCCTTACACTTGGACTGAAATCTTGACTTCCGGATTTTCCCTAGTTGTAGGATAAACACTGTAAACCACTTGACAAGTGAGCTGTTCATTCAGATGCAGAATGATGCCAAAGATTAGGGCTATTCCATTTAAAAAGGTATGGGAGGGGCGGAAGGCAGCTTTGAATTATACCCCACCAGCCGTAGAAATTTTATTGGCCTTCCCAATGTTGTATCATGGATTGAAGGGAATTTCTCCCCCATGACCCATAGAATAATATATTGAGTGCCTTCCTCCCCTCCCATACCTTTTTAAATAGAACAGCCCTTAGTGGTAAAGAAGAGGACAGTTTCGAACATTATCATTTAGATTCTATTCATTATTTCAGATTTAATATATTTAGATGTACAGATTGTGTTGTGGTCCGATACAAGATTCAGGTAGATTTTGCATTTTGTAAAGTACTCAAATTCGTAACCAAAAGGCTTGTTGTAATAGCTAGGGGTATGCTTTGTGCACTTTTTAATATTGTCTGGTACCATTCAACTATATACCTGTATGTTGGAAGTGGCCAATATTTCATGTAAAGATATCTATTATCCAGGCCTTTATTCATGTTAAAAGCCCTGGGGTTAGACCAACTGTTGTCATCGGACCTGGCTATTGTAGGCATGGACCAAAAGTTATTTCAGAGGACTGACTTCCAAAAGTTATCAAATATTAACCTCTAGAAGTGATTAAATCAAATACCTCAATTTACAGATTTTTGGCCATGTTAACCAATATGCAGTCCTTGTGGAATATTTGTATGACATAACATCAATACATGTACAGTGTATTATAATTCTAGCTACAGATCATCATTTGATCATTGGCAGACCCTTCACTTAATAATCAGGTTGGGGAGATCCCGCTTTCTAAAATGGAGGTAAAAAAGGTTGTTTTTGCTCAACAATTTTTTATTTCTTCTTAACCAATGCATCAAAATTTCAGGCGCATTGATTTAGCTATTGTTCCAGGTCATAAAATTAATTTGCCATGTGAAGAACCAGCCAATGTTGTTTAAACAGTGCGAAGGATGTTTGACCTATTATTATGCAAATTAGATAGATGACAATTTATTTTTTACTGCCATTTAATGCAGATAGATATGTCTGTGTGCGCCGCCTCAAGAGGATTTTGCTGAATTTATTATATGAACTGATTTATTGAGCGAAAACGACCCTTTTTACCTCCGTTTTAGAGAGCGGGATCCCCCTAACCTGATAATGTAGAGATGTATATTTTCCTGGGAAGCCAAGATATCGGGGAGGTTTCAGACATAAGGTCCTAGGCCTGTTTTTACTGTCCATGTTCCTGCACATGTATCATAATATGATGGATATTTGAAAAATTGGATAGGAAAAGAAAACAGAACAATACTGAAATGATTTTGAAATCAGTTGTGGTATATTGTTCAAAGTTCATGGACCGCAATGATGGAATGCTGGTTATTTTGGTTTATATGGTCGTGGTTGGTCATGTTGACATGGTTCAGGTCATATTGGCACCCAGCTGTCATGAAGAGATACCTGGTGACCCCACATTTTTTCATTTTTATTAAATTTTCTGATTTAGCATTGTTCCAGAAAGCTATTGAGGCATTTTTGAAGAAAATGACAGTTTGACTGCCTAGAACATATGTGCTTATTGTCCCCCGCTACTTAGTGGGGGGGGGGGAGACTTAGAAACACTGGTGTCCATAATTCCGTGAGATTTTCTTGTCCGGACAATAACTCGTGAACGATTTAACCGATCAACTTCAAACTTGGGGTGTGCCTTGACATTGGTGAGAGGACGGTTGGGATTGTTTTTCAGCAATGTGCGTAATCTAATATGGCTGCCGTCAGCCATATTGGATTAAGCAGTTGGATCTTGTCCGGACAATAACTCGAGAACGATTCAACCGATCTACTTCATACCTGGGGAGTGACTTGACATTGTTGAGGAGGATTAGGATTGTTTTTCAAGGATGTGCTTAATCCAATATGGCCACCATCAGCCATACTGGATTTCATTGGATTTTAAGCAGTTTGATCTTGTCCGGGCAATGGCTGGAATACGATTCAACTGATATCTCCATTTTCGAATCATACTCTTCATCAACGGTATAAGATATCATCGACCAAAAAAAATCGACCATAGAGGTCCATGGCCCCCGCAGCATCAGCGCCAGTACATCCACCATAACTGGTGGCCCCCCCACCATTCATGGCCCCCACAGTAGCAGCACCAGTTATGGTGGATGTAATCCACCATAACTGGTGCTGCTAGCGGGTCGATTTTTGTATGAAATACAGAAAAAATTTCTTAAAATTCCTATCTGTTCCCATACATTAGAATCATTAAAGTAGGCCATAAAATCCCAAATTATTCAAAAATAAACCTGGTGGTCCCATATCTTCTTGAAGGTTCTTCACACATCACTGGGGCAAAATCCTCACTAAAATGTACCACATCCTTCATGTGCGATCCCAACCATCTTCCTTTGATGTATGTTTATAGGCATTGAAACGACGTCATCAGACATGTCAGAGGTATGTTTGACTTTGTGACCTTACAGTACTTTATGTATAGAATGGCCGCTGCCTTGATCATGGTGCCCAAGGCCAAAAGTTGATGTGCATTTCTTAAGCAAGTTGATTCATATTTCATTAATATCTCCGGAATTGAACGGAAGAATTATTCGGACTGTTTGAAGAACTGGGAAGATAATATTCATAATTTTAGCTAAGCATGCATTCATCCCCTATAACAATGGCCACTTTTGTTCATCTTGGTAATTAACACACATACATTTTTCATCTGTATAGAGAAAAGTTTGTATTTATATGCTTTAACATTCTGCTTCATAAATTCAATATTAGAAGTATTCAACTCCTAGGCGAAAGTGGGAAAACAGTGAAAATATTACAGAATCTGGTTACAATTTCAGACAACTTTGACTCTTTCGTAAATTCAATGATAAGTTATATGCCGTTCTTGATTTGTGAAGAACTAGATTGTGCTTTTTTGTTTACATGGAAACATTCTATTTAAAAATCACCTGCTATGCTATGCCTAATGTATAGGGTGTACATTACTGGCTCAATTTTGTAAATATCGTTATTCTGTTATCCAGACTCTGTATTATTTATTGACATTGTGAATAAATTATTATTGTTGAGTTCTACATATGCCGATTTTGTTTTTTGAGTTAATGACAGGAAGTACAAACCAAATATATCCAGAATATACAATGTTTATTGATTAAGGTGCATGTATATAAATTGTCAGACCAAGTACAAATGTAAATGAGGCATGTCTTTACTGATACATAACTACATTATATAACAGAAAACTGGAGAACATAAGGGAGCTCCTTGAAATTAGGGCAGGCAAGGAACTGGCATAAGGCATTCCAAACAGAGGCATGGTGCGCGAAACTCTATGGCATACTTTTGGAACTTGACAGACAAATGATAGCTTATGCCATACCATGCAATGGCATGAGAGTATATGCCATTCCAATTGGAACTCTGAAACTGGACATGGTGTATGCCATTCCTGTATATCCAGGAACTCGTGCCCTAATTACGAGCAAAGATCTATCAATCTTTATCAAACAATACAGTATTCAAGATATATAGGGTACGTACTTTTAATCACACACAGAAGAAAAAGGTTTGAAGACGTTTACTACATCAAAATTTCCTGCTGATTCCGAAAATGCACGTCCTTGTGCTCAAAGCTGCTGCATTGTGGATGAAATTTGTGATTTCTTTTGTGTTTTATACAAGAATTTGCAACAAAATTGTGAAAACGAATGGATAATTACCATATATGGAACTACATTTTGTATATTTGATACCGGATATTCGATACCAGATAAAGGGTGGTGAAGTGGCCAATACGGTAATTCCCCTAATAATTCGATCACCGGAAGTGCAGCAAAAATGGCTTATATCGGGAAATATTCTTGATGGCACCAGTTACAAAGTGTCCCATTTTGTCATTATATTGCTTTTCTTCAATTTGAATGACGAATGGGAATGCTACTTTTTCTCTGTGTTTGAATAACAGAGTTGAAAAGTGAACTTCCTGTGATTGAATTATTAGGGGAATTACTGTATAATATGGACAATAAAATAACCCATATACAAAATATACCATGGTTACGTGATTTTTTTTCCAAAATTAGATGAAAATTGCTCAAGTTTAACATATTGCTGGAATTCTGCTGCACAGGTCTTCATCTCGGATGATTGCCATCGAGCATGCAACAATGCCAGATATGACCATGGGCAGTTGATTATTTTGGAGAAATTTGTAATTTAATTATCTATTTTCTGTCTCATGCTATTGTACATCTACATATCTGAGCGTTTTGGTGCTTTCTGAAATACACAGAATTGTACCAGTTTGCTGAAAAGAAAAGGAGTCTACAATTTCAAAACTGCTGAACTGTACACATTTATAAGCTTCACAAATGATGAATGAAACCTAAAAGAATAGTTGAGAGATCTGATGCATTCAAGTCATTTATGGCATATATACTAGCAGTCGTATCTCGATGGTATAGACATTTTTCCCCATTACCTTATCACATAAAAATAATTCATTGAGAGACATTAAGCAAGAAAGCAATAAGAAAGTTACGATTAAATCGTTTTTGCATATAAATCATCTACCGAACCTATAGATTTTTTCTTCCATTAAATTATAACAAGAAATAACATGCCGAGAGACATCGCAAGAATGCATTTAAAAAAAGTTCAACTCATCTACATAACAATGTGAAATAGTGCAGAGATTATTATCAATTATTATTCATGAATATGTAACGAGCGAGAAAAATGATTACATGTAAATAGCACTAGCTGATCACAGTTTATAGCACAAATATTCAACAGTAACAATAAACTCAGACCATCAAGATATTGAGTAATATCCACAAGTTTGTCAATAAAAAAATATCTCCTAACAAATTGGAATTCAACGTTAGTCCGGGACACACTTAAACGAGTGATTGAATCAGAATTCCCAATTTGGGGGGGTTTAATATACTTTTCATTTATATGTATGCTTGTGCATTTTACTTCCCATATTGAACAGATATTGCTGCTCTTTAAAAAACATATTACCATCTTTTATTTTTCTTGTAAGCATAAGAAAGAAAAAGTACCAATCAACCTGCCTATGCACCGCTCCACTTCTTCAATGTGTGTATCCTGCAAATATAATCTTCATATTGTGTATTTTCTTGTAGAGGTAACAAATGAAAGTATGTACATGTAGATGCCCTTGTTTTGTGAAGCGGGTTTGCCTGAAAGCAGCCAAAAATTGGATGAAATCAATTGTCTGAGTGATTTGGAAAACCCGATCATTCTACCACCCTTAAAATCATACTCTAATGTTATGCATGTTAGAGTTTGAAATGTTGAAAATGGCATAAAATGAGATTACATCTCTGTGGAGACAAAAAACATGAAGATTGTCATATCTTGGGAATAAAGTGGTTTTTACATCACTTTCAGGGTGAATGCTAATAACCAACAGAGAAGTCCCAGGTCTACATTTTGTTCCTACTCTAACTTCATTTGCAGCCAGTGCTATACAACGAATGGAACTACAATCTGGGACCCTTGACAAACCAGCTTGCCAATTTGATAATCTCAGTCTGTATGATACATTAAAGATCTGTTGTTGATGAAAATCATCTCCAGGAAAAAAGAGGAGGGAGGGAATTTGGCTTAATCTCACACTCAAGTTTGTTTCACTCATATGGTGAGACGTCAGTTTGATTGGTGGAGGAAGCCGGAGTACCCGGAGAGAACCACCGCCCTTCGGCAAGTAACTGACAAACTTTCACACATGGACCAGCTGGGCTCGAACCTGTGCCAGTTCAGCGGTGTGAGCCTAGCAGTCACCAGCGAAGTGCCTTAGACCACTCGGCCACTGAGGGCCCCCCAAGAAAACCTGTATGCCCGTGTGTGGATGTAGACTCGCTGTCCTGCATTATGGGCTTGTGCAGTTTAAATCTGCCATCTTTGAACTACACACTCCAGTCAACATGGTCAAGGATGAATCAAACACATTCCTGTAACAAGGTGTAATGCAACACTAAATTAGTTAATTATGACTGGATTGAAAACAGCTGAAAAGGCAGATAAGTAATGCTTTCATGGACAAGGAATTCCTGAACAAAAGACTGACAATAAAACTTGTGGCAGATCCTTTGTTAATTATATTTCGTGCGTCTTACACCAAATAATTGCTGGTTGATACAAGCCAGGCTTTGATTTGGTGTCGAGTTAAAGCAGGCCTGAGATTTCTGGGCTGAGAACAGTACATGAAACAAGTGCAGCGAGGTGTGAATTCCTGTAATCTGATAACCGAATATGCCAAATTAAAACTATCATCTTTCTCTTCATGTCGTTAATACGACTGCCAGTCCAGTGATCCTGTATTAACAATTAAATTAATATCATATTACAATACAGAAGAAATATTCGATTTCCAGGTATTGTACATGTAACTGTATAACATTGTTTTGATTGCCACCTGTCAACCAGTTAGATGATTGCACAAAGCATCTTGGGATTGAAAGAAAGAAAAAATTTGATCAGGATTCAGGGAACAGGATCATACCACAATATATGGTTTTCTCCCTCTCAAATGAGAAATTTATTGACATATCAGTACATGGCAGTGTGACAAAGTAGGGTAGGCATTACATGCATTAGGACTCAGACACGCACTTAACTCTTGGTCCCCCCCCCCCAAAAAAAATCCTGCCTATATATTGAGATGAGCACAGCCCAAATCAGCATCACCAGTGATTTTCATCAAAAATCACCAGAAATTTTCATCAAAAGTAGGTCAGCTCAGAACTTGCGGGTAACAGTCCCCTAATGCACCTTTATGCCAAAAATCAAGGTTCTAATGTCAATGGTTCTCTTTATGTTGACGAGGAAAGTATTCGGATGGACTCGCTCGCTCGCTCACTGACTACCGGAGAATTGAGAATGTTTAAACAAACGAGTTACCTCCCCTGATGGGTTTGAGAATGTTTGAACAAACGAGCCCACCCCCACCAACCCAGACACGAACTCCACAGCAGCACATTATTTTTGCTAAATTTTTCCATCTTCATTGTCAGATTTGATTGGTTTTTTGAGGTGGTTGAATGAAATGTTGTCGGCTTAAACATCTTTCTGATTTAAAGATGTTCAAAGTGATAAATTGAGGTTGGAAAGAGTATCTGAGTAGGAAAAACTGCAAATAATGAAATCAACATAAACAAAAACAAAAAAAAAACATGTGGGCGGTAAGTAAAATTCCTTACTGATCTGAGAGTAAGTCTGTGAGCACCATATAGAATCAGAATAAATAAATGAGCTTGGACAGGCCAGGGAATGAATACGACAGTCTGTGTTTCAATCAATCAAATAATGAATTAAATGGTTTTGTGTAGGAAAGTAGTCAAATGAAAGAACATGACAGATCATGGAGAGGGTTGGGAATTCTCTTACTCCTATCTTATACAAAGAAGTACAAAAGTATAAAAACAGTACATATATGAACACAGTAGACAAAAATTTAGTTCAAAACCGTTGAGCAAATCTTTTTTAACTGAGTAATCAAACTATGGTGTGCCGGTACCAATTTATTCAATTAAATTATAAGAAATCCATCTTTCTGGAATAAAATCATTTTTGTCATCTTTTTCCACAAGGCCGCATGATACACTTGTCCATTCGGGATGTTCTACACAGACTGAGCTATGCCCAAAAGATTCACCAATTTATACCAATGGATTTATTTAGCGGTCTATTGGAAAAAATACACTGTCATGGTTCAATGAAAGATGAACTAAGATATGATGATCAAAAATAGATATGGAGTGTACAGAAAACTTTGTATCAAGTCTGTACAAAATATCATCGTCTCTGTTCTACAGTTTAAATATATATTATAAATGTAAAATCAAACCATCATGGGGCAATAAATAGACATTTGTCCTACAGAAACGATGGTCGCAGTATTTGTTATATGTTCGATGAAATCCAGAGTTACTCTCCAGGTTTAGAGTTGAGAATCTGGCGGAGTCCAAATATACGTTCCTGTGTATATAAAGCCAAATCTGTTGATCAGATCATCCGCCTCTTTTGGTCCTCGACTGAAAAGAGAGATGGAAATTTATCAAAGTGAAATATATAATATTTGTATGTTCAATCCGTATCTTCCTCAATGTCATGGCTGTACAGTACTGAATCTAAACGATTACACATACAACATTCAAACATCATTACATAGCTGGTCTGGAGATCTAATCATGCTGGAATGATAGAAATATTGAAGCATATGAAAAAGGGGATAAATGTAATTTGCATAACCTTATAGCATGACAGGAAATAAGGCCCAAAATGTAAGTCATTTGTTTCTGGTCAAGGAACGTCAGAAAACTGGTTTGATGATACGCCTTTTTCTATGCTCATGATATCGTAATTCGATAGCGATCTCTTTATGTCCGTCTAGTAACTTTTCCTTGTTCATGCAATATCTTCAGTCCCAGTTCATGGAATGGTACCAAAAATATGGGTACATCTTACCCAAGGGTTAAAGAGGAACTCCTATCCATTTGAGGTCAAAAGGTCAAAGTCACTGGGGTCGAAAAATCAATAAATCTTGTGATGGCATAGAAGAATATGAAAATTAAACATTTATAAACAATGTTACTATTTATAACCAAACCAAACCTGCTTTGATTTATGCCTTAATTCCGCCAGGAATATCCCATACAAACGTTAAAACGGAAGTTTAAAACAAAAGTTATCTCCCCCTGGGGGGAGTTATCTCCCTTTGGGGAGCTCTCTCATCTCAGCCAGGATATATAAGCCAGCTCCCAGTATACACTTCCTCTTTTCTCATTGATATAACCGAGACCTGTGGTGTACAAGGCCGCGGAGTGAGGGGAAGGATGGGAGGGCCATTACATCAAAGCAGGTTTGGTTTGGTTATAAATAGTAACATTGTTTATAAATGTTTAATATTTATTGCCCAAACCTACACCTGCTTTGATTTATGCCTCACTACCAACATATGGAGGTGGGAACCTCGGCCTTGCTGTAGTTGTTCAATGGCAAGCTGTATATCCGCTGAGAAGATCACCAACAAGACACAATAAACTCAACAAGAAAACTCTGGTAGTCAAGGAGTGTCGGAAATCCTACTGTATCTTTTTGAATGTCTTCATCCATGTAGCTGTGTTCTTGGATGTGGAGCACACTCTTACCAACCCGCAGGGACCCAGGCCTGAAGCACTATGAGGTATGCTAAAGTAAGCGATGTACGAATCGGCAGGGCATTAGAGCGCCTACGTAGCGAACATGGTGTCCAACTCTGTGATCGTGGCTGTGGTCGACACTCTTACCAACCCGCAGGGACCCAGGCCTGAAGCAACTATGAGGTATGCTAAAGTAAGCAATGAACGAATCGGCAGGGCATTAGAGCGCCTACGTAGCGAACACGGTGACCAGCTTACAACCACTCTCAGTCCACAAACCGACTGAAATCAACTCTCTGTACTTAGTCCCTGTCGCTGACACTGGACTGTTGTGAGTTGACAGCGGTTGTACTGAGTCTACTCTACGTCTTCATTAATCCTCTGTACTTTAGTGCATGTTGCTGACACTGGACACCCTAGGATGGACGCAGATGACTCAGCTGAGATGATCTAGAAGAAGACGTCATAGCTTTAACCTGAAAAGACACAAGCAAATCTGCAGTAAAGGCAAAGATTAAAAGTCACAATTGTGTCAGGTCATAAACGATAACTTGAGAGATGGTGGTTGGCCAACTGACCTATTACTTGTCTTAGGTGACCTTAAATGATCACAGATATGACAATAATTCTCAACAAAAAGAACCCTGCTCGGGATGCAGTGGGTAATTATGGAGTAGTAATAGAAGTTACTTATCTTTTGAATGTCTTCAACTCTGTGATCGTGGATGTGGTGCACAAATCTTACCAACCCGCAGGGACCCAGGCCTGAAGCACTATGAGGTATGCTAAAGTAAGCGATGTACGAATCGGAAGTGCATTAGAGCGCCTTCGTAGCATACATGGTGACTTATGACCACTCTCACTGTCCACAAACCGACTGAAGTCAACTCCCTGTACTTTAGTCGCCTGTCGCTGACACTGGGCTGTTGAGAGTTGACAGCGGTTGTACTGAGTCTACTCTACGTCCTCGTCAACCCTCTGTACTTTAGCTGTTGCTGACACTGGAAACCTAAAACAAAACATATTACTCACAACAGTGTCAGTTCTTTGTACGTTGAACTTGTGAGTTGACCGCAGGTGACTCAGCTGAGATGATCTAGAATAAGGTCATAGCTTCAACCTGAAATGACACAAGCAAATCTGCAGTAAAGGCAAAGATTAAACTCTCCATTGTGTCAGGCCTTGATGACTTGAGAGTCGATGGCTGGCAAGCTGACCTATTACTCCTTTCTTAGGCGATCATGTAGTATGTGGACATATAATATGACTGAGAGATGAGATGAGATGATACAGCAAGCTGGCTGACTTGCTGCGATGATGAAAAATGCCCCCCCCCCCCTCTTTTTTGAAAACTACTTGACCACGTGCTGGGCAGCCACCAGCGGCCCAAGCGTAGTCACTCTATCTGATTGCAGTGACATATCTCTCAGATAGAAATTGGTGAACATGGAGTTTGTCGTCCAAGCACGGGACTAGACAATGTCATGGAGGGACAAGTTCTTCCATAAAGGCCATGACGTAGCGATGGCACGAATTTCTGAGAAGAAGCAGTAGATAGTAGTGGGGGAGCGTAAATGGCCAAAAGATATGACCACTTTATGGTCTTCTTCAACCACGAAGCAATGGTATTCTTAGTAATGTCACGCACTGCATACGGCCGAAGGGACAAGAATAATAGACGACGAGAGCCCTGACCGGGACCGGTACGAGTGAGATAGAAACGATAACTCTTCTCGCGACTCTACCCATTCGGCCAGCTCATACTCGTACTGGCGTATGGCTCGAACAGGGTATAACCGAAAGGTCGTCTTCAAAGTCATGCACGAAGTCTGATAACGCAGGAATGGAGTACAAACGTAGAGCACATGGACCCAGGCGAACAGACTCATTTTTGGCGATGAACACAGGAATGGGTCGAAAGGGGATGCGAGACCAATCCGCCGTCCAGGTAATAGATGATCTCTCAAGAGCATGAAGTTGAGACACTCTAGACGCCAAAGCCAAAACCGCCAGAAAAACAGTCTTGTAGGCAACAGTTTTTAGAGAAGCGGACTGCAAGGGTTCAAAGGGCGGACGAATCAGAGCACACAGACCCACACCAATATCCCATTTCGGTAACAGCTGGCGAGTACGGCGAGACCGTAACGCGAAGCCCGAATGAGCGCAGCGATATTGTCATTTAGACTAATGTCGATGCCGGCAGAAAGACGTAAAACCCTAGCCAAAGTAGATCGATACCCCTCAATGGTGCTGATTTGAAACTTCATATCACGATGAAGGTGAAGGAGGAAGTCAGTTACTAAGGAAATAGAGGCAGAGTCGGGATCGGCATCACGTTCACGGCATCAAGAGACGAAATAGGTCCATTTCTCTTGATAGAGCTGCGATGTGGAAGACCAATTGGTAGAAAACATCGTCTTTTTTTTGTCTTTTTTTCAAAATTGATGTGAAGTCTGGCAACCAAGACTATTAGCCGGAAATGAACACCCCACATGACGATGTGGCGGGACTGCCGGCAAAAACAGAGGTGGAAATAGAGACGTCAATACCAGCACTAATGGATTGAGGGATGACGTCTGTAATAAGACAGAAGGAACTGCAGTGACCGAACCAGGATACGCCCGTAATGATTAAGGTCCTGCGTAGAAATGACAAGAGCTACCAGTTGACGACAAAACAACTATAATGCCCACGTCAAAAACTAGTCCAACGGTCTATACGGGACGAAGCACTTGATGGAGAGAGTCCTGTCCCCAAAGTAACGACGAACCCACGATAATCCCCCCCATAATTCGACCACCGGAAGTGCAACAAAAACTGGTCTATATGTGACCCAAAAATCTTGACGGCACCAGCTACAAGGTGTCACACTCCGTCATAATATGGCTTTTCTTCAATTAGAATGAAAAATGGGACTGTTACTTTTCCTCGCGTCTGAATAACAGAGTTGAAAAGCGAACTCCCCGTGATCGAACCACTAGGGGCACCACCGCAAGTAAACCTCGATGTGAAAGCCCCAAGATGGAGAAAAAAAACGCCCAGACTATAAAAGTGATACAAGGGCGATGCCGACTCCGAACGGAAGGACTTGTCACACAAACCGACGACCGACGATGGTGAATCGTAGGAAAAACGCCGAAAAACGAGGATGAATGGGTAAAAGAAGATATGCATCTCGCCTTTAAAGCGATGGGGGTCAACCCCGCGATAAAGAAAACGCATCAACCGAAACGTCTTTCTTCTTTTTTTTTAGAAAAACACCGAAATCGAGAGACGTGCAGGCAAACAAACGTCGAAGTCTCTATGACAATCAAGAAAAAGATCTAGAAATGGAGACCGGAACTGTCGAACTTGACGACCCTGATAAGGGGGTATAAAAGAACGACGTGGTGAACGACGTTATGGCGTACGGGAACGTCTAACAGATGTATGAGAAAGACGTACAGAAGTAAGAGGACCACGTGGCGGCGTAATGGAACGTCGCGACGTAATGCGAAACGCGAAAGGCGTTGCTTCGGCGAAGTGATTTTCCCAAATTGTAACAAATCAGTTCAATTTATTGTACATATACGCTCACAAAGGAGCAGGGTAAAACCTTAAAAATGTACGAGAAACGACGTTGAAGAGAACAAGAACGACGTTATGGAAACACAACTGAAGATGAATCTGAAAAACTTTAAAGCCGAAACTGGAAAAATCACAGTGGAGTCCGAAACAAAACAGCCGTAGTATGCGAGACTTGTAATGAGATTTGAAACGCATCTAGGAGAATGAACACATTCCTTGTCCCCAGCGTTAATCGAGAGCATTACTCAGCTTGGTAGTAACATCCCCGACAATCAACACAAAGAAACTTCCAACGTAAACTAGGAAGATCTTCCACAAATTTTTTTAAAAAATTCCCCGAAGACAGGAAATACATTTAGATGTCTCTCGCCGGTAGATGAACTATAAGGTCATAAACTTCATAAAATTGAATTGACCAAACCAAACCAAAACAATGTTCAATCTAGAACCGCCCCCTAATTAGAGGACCAAACTGCACATAAGTCCTCAAATGGAATAGATGAAATTATCATCCGGAATAAAAATTAAGATCAATTTTTATACAAATGCTGTAGACCAAAAGATGTTTGGACGAGGCTATCGAGGAGAAAAACATTGCTAAAGAGCAGTCTGTGATTCTTCTTACAAGGCTGTAACCGGTAAACATACTCGGACGCAAGTAACTTACGAAGAACAAGAAGACCGCCCGATGGAACAAACTTATGCTGTCCCAAGCAGATGATTGAGAAACTTCAGGTTGCTCCTGACACAGACAGGGTAAAGATCAATCCTAAAGATTTCTCGGAAAAATAAACTCACTCAAGCTAATAATAATAATTTCTCAAAAAGAAGAAAATAAAATTAAAGCTCAACCCAATTTGAATTGTATGTCTAATTCAATATACCGATGGGAAAATTTGGTTGTGAAAACATAAAAATATCACAATGCAATATTTACTAGCAGAAAAATGTATTCCAAAGAATAGCACATTTTTCTTAATAAAGAAACTCGTGATCTCTTTTGTTGTTCAACACACCCTTGATTACACAAAGAGAGTAATAATGTAGCTCATTAAAATGTAACAAAGAGCTGTAGTGTATAGCTTTGACTTGTGATGACGAAGACAAACGCAACAACAACAACACACGTAAAATCAAAGACAGAGAAAAAACTCTGCAAGTTCTCTCTTGATCACATGATATCAAATAAACAGAGTAACATTTGATATAACAAGAGACTAAATTTTGGTAGGAGTAATGAACTGAATGCATAGAAGAAAAACTACCAAAAACTGGAGAAAATCCGGAACACAAAAACAACAACAACACAACGAAAAATGACGGTCTGCAAAATTCCCTGCAGAACTTGTAATTCTCCGAAGTTATACGAAACACGGAAACGACGACGTGACGTGTCAACATACGCCGAAAGTGGAGGTTGTAAATCCGTAAACCGAACAATTACAGTCGAGTTCGCACGCTCTTCCATAGAATGAGAGGCAGTTTTCTTTGTAGACAAACTAGCAGAGGAAGCTTTAAATCGTAAAGGTAGATACAGAACGATTATTATTCCTATTGTAAGAATCAGCCGGAGAAAGACCAAATGACAGAGGAGTCGGTGAACTACACGCGGTGAGAACAAATTCTTTTGTCCGTCGGAGACAATGGAGTGTTCCGACAGCCGCGACCTGGCCTTTGTCTGTCTGAACAAAGAAAACCGGTTTCCCAGACAATGCCATACCAGAGAAGGCTAGACTTTCAAGCACACTCTGGTTATCTTCCTGTAGGAACGGTACCACTAGGGGGAATATTACCAGACACGGAAGAAGGTGCCGGACTTTTCCATTTGGGAGACAAATCCAAAACGGGACCTCTATAATTTTGATGTCTTTCACTAAGGCAATTTCAAAAACGGCCTCCGATAGATCGAGGTTTTCAGTAGCCTGCAGTAGGAAAGACCTACGTGCTTAAGCATAATTTTTCCAAAAACATGAATCCCAAAAATTCACACGTGTTATTTCGATAGCATAATTTATCTTTACACGCGAAACGTGTGTGGGCGTCTAAGCGTGTCGAAACTCGCCCACACGAACGGCAAGACAATTGGGATAGAATACTCATATTCTAGAAAAACTTTTCCGTAAATAGAGTACAAATTTAACAACAACTAGCTGTATGGAACTCCCTGATGTAACCACTGGAGGTTACAAACGAGAAAAGAGGAAGTGTATACTGGGAGCTGGCCTTATATATCCTGTCCGAGATGAGAGAGCTCCCCAAAGGGAGATAACTCCCTGGGGAGGTAACTCCCCAGGGGGAGATTACTTTTGTTTTAAACATTAAACATTTATAAACAATGTTTCTATTTGTTACTAAGTCAAACCTGCTTTAATTAATGCCTTTAATCTCCAATTAAATGCACAACCAAACGTAGAAAAACGGAAGTCAAAAGAAAAAAGTTAACTCCCCTAGGAGAGTTGTCCGCCCCCAGGAGAGCTCTCCCACTCAATCCAGCGTGGTTACCATAAAGGTCACTGCAAGCCTTATTCCAATCCTCTTTCTCAAACCGAGACCAGTAGTAGACAAGGCCGCGGTACGAGGGGAAGGAAGGGAGGGCAAATTAAATTAAAGCAGGTTTGACTTAGTAACAAATAGAAACATTGTTTATAAATGTTTAATATTTGATTCCTAAGTCTTAAACCTGCTTTAATTAATGCCTCAGTACCAACATATGGAGGTGGGAACCTCGGTCTTGAAGTAGTTCCAAAAGTAGGCTAAGTAACCGCTGGAATGACACAGAAAACATGGGCATAAGCATGAAACAATCAACAATCAACAATTGAAACCCTGGTCAAAGACAAAAAAGGTTAAAATGTGGATAAGATACAGTTGTACTTATCTTGATTGTCTACATCCATGTAGCTGTGCTCGTGGTGTGGAAGTAATTTCTACCGAGAAAGGACCCCTACCCGCAGGTTGATAGGTCTACTCGGGAAGCCATCTATACCAAGAAAGGACCCCTACCCGCAGGACGATAGGTCTACTTGGTAAGGCTTATCTGCATGCAGATTCTTGGCTGTTCCTAAGTCCGGGTGAAGCAGAACCAGTCCGTGCCTAGAGGTCGCCAAGCCACACCATTCTCAGTCCACAATCGTCTTACGTCCAACTTGCTTCTTGGGAGTTGAGCGTAGATGACGCAGCTGAGATCATGAGAAGGAAGTCAGATTCAACCTGAAAGACACAATCAAAACCGCAATTAAGGTAAAGATCACACTCACCATGGAGTCAGGCATCTTAGAGTGATGATTTAGTGTCCGACATCTCTTAGAGGATCCAAGGTCGTCCATCTGACTTATTTCCTCCTTCAATATGTGATCGAATCAAATGTGGACTAATAGTATGAATGAGATGAGATGATACAGCAATTTGCAGATTTGCTGCGATGATACAAAATGCCGCCCCCCCCCCTTTTTTGAAAATTTAGTTGACCACGTGCTGGGCAGCTATAAGCGGCCCAAGCGTGGTCATCCTATCTGACTGGACTGACATATCTCTCCGATAGAAATTGGTGAACGTGGAGTTCGCCGTCCAGACACAAGACTGGACAATGTCAAGGAGGAGCAGGTTCTTCCATAAATCTCAACAAAAGAAACCTGGCCGGTAAAGCCGAGGGTAATTATGGAGTAGTAATAGAAGATACTAATCTAACCTATCTTCTGAGTGTCTTCCTCCATGTAGCTGGGATGACACAGATAAGGGAAATAAACATGAGACAATCAACAAGCAACAAGAAAAACCCTGGTCAGAGACGAAAAGGGTAAATCATGGATATGATACAGATATACTTATTCTTGAGTGCCTCCATCCATGTAGCTGTGCTCGTGGTGTGGTATGCAAACTCTACCAAGATGTCAGGATCCTCTACCACTCGGGTTGTTAGGTCTTCTTGGTCTTAGAGGGCGCCAAGCCACGCCATTCTCAGTCCACCAACGACTTACGTCCAACTTGTCTTGTGAGTTGAGCGTAGGAGACACAGCTGAGATCATCCAGAAGAAAGTCAGTTTCAAGCTGAAAGACACAAGCAAAACCGTAGTTAAGGTAAAGATTAAACTCTCAAAGTGTCAGACCTCTTAGATTGATGATTAGAGAGTCCATGGTCGTCTATCCGACTTATTCCTTCCTTCAAAGACGATCATGATGAAGAGCAAGATGGCTGCCTTGCTGCAATGGTGACAAATTCTGCCCCCCCCTCTCTTCCTGAAAGAACTAACCACGTGCTAGGTAGCCCTTAGTGGCCCAAGCGTGGTCACACTATCTGACTGCACTGACATATCACACAGATAGAAATTTGTGAACGTGGAATTTGCTGTCCAGACACAAGACTGGACAATGTCATGGAGGGACAAGTTCTTCCATAAAGGCCATGTGTGGCGATGGCACGAAACACATTAGAAGAAGCAGAAGACAGTAGTGGGGGCGTCAATAGTATATCTACCTTCTGCCAATTGATAAGACTATTTTATGGTCTTCTTCAACTACGCGGCTTTTTTAAATATCAAGCCTTGCTGACAGGCGAAGGGACATGATAACCGTAGCCGAAAGCCGCGAACGAAATCGGTACGAGTAAGATAGTGGCGGATGGCTCGAACAGGATCTAGCAGAAGATCGTCCTCGAGGCCATGTACAAAGTCTGACAACGCAGGAATGGAGTACGAAGTTGAGACACTCTGGACGCCAAAGTAAACGCCGCCACAAAGGCCGTCTTATAAGACACAGCTTTTATAGACGCGGACTCTAAGGGTTCAAAAGGTGGTATAATCAGAGCACACAGAACCACACCGATATCCTATTTCGGTAACAGTTGGCGAGTACAACGCGACTGTAATGCGAAGGCGCGAAAAAGCGCAGAGATATAATCGTTACGGCTAATGTTGGTACCAAAAGTAAGACGTAACACCCAGCCAGAGCAGAACGATAGCCTTCCATGGTGCTAATATGAGACTTCCTATCCTGGTGAAGGTGAAGGAGGAAGTCAATTACGAGGGAAATAGAGTCGGGAACGGTATCACGACCTCGGCACCAGGACAAATAATCCGCTGTAGAGACCGAACCCGAAAAACGAACGTAGCGAGTAAGGTCCTACATATAATAAGCAACCCTAAGGTTGATGACAGAACCATAATGTCAAAGTCTAACCATTGGTGTAACGGTCTATACAGGAATAAAGTACTTGATGGAGAAAGTCGGAAAAAACTGTCCCCCAAGTACACGACAAAAACATTGTGCTGTTTAAGCACAATCCAAAGGTAAACGGATCTCAACATAATGTTTGTGTGTAAAAGTCAACATGGTACTGTGTTAATACAACACTGTGCTGAATTCAATTAAAGGCGACTAGTCCGTCATTCACAATCCCGCCGTCGTCCTCAGAGAATATCCACGACCATAATCGAAAGACCTATTCCATATAACAGTATTTGACCAAATACTGTTGATTCCAATACAATTTTGAAATTCTGAACTCCAGACTGGAAACAACAAGGTCTGAACAGAACTCTCTTCGTAGAGTAACGACGAACGTAAGTAAATCACAATGCGAAAAACCCGAGAGGAATTGATACCAGTGGATGGTTGACGCTAAACGAACGGACTTCCCCTCCCGCCGACGACCGACGATAGAGAATCAAAGGAAGTGCCGATGAATGGATATAAAATATGCATCTCGCAAATGAAGAAATGACGTGACAAACGGCGTTATGGCGTACCGGAAAACGTCTAACCGATGTAATAGAACGACGCACAGGTGTATGAGAGAACATGACGGCGTAATGAACATGTCGTCAAGGTGTAATAGGAAAGCGTAATGTGAAAAATGCGAGAAACGTTGTATAAGATAAACAACGTAGTGATTTCCTCATTCACAACAACTTAATGTATATACATGCTCATAATGGAGCAGGATACAAACTTATAAAAGTACACGACGTAACAGAAGGGCGTTGCAAACAGTAACCCCGAAGTCGATTGTAATAAATTTTCCTTCTCTTTAAACGCAGTAGAGATGAACATATTAAATGTTTGTAGCGTTAATCACCAAATGTAAGCTCAATGAGATAAATGGGATTATGGATCTTTGTGTCAGTGAACATGAAATAATGTGTCAATGAATATGGTTACATTATGCCCTCTCCCGACGTAATTTGTCTCCTGTACATGAAATTCAGTACTGGAGTTTTATATGGAGAGAATATTAAACATTTAAAACAATGTTACTATCAATAACCAAAAAGTCACACAACCGACATCCAGAACAAAGATTTTTCCAGGAAACCAAAACAAATCCTTAAAGAATTTTAAATTCCCGAAGAGAGGAAAAACATTTAAAGTCTCTCGCCGGCAGGAAAATGAGGTTATTCAAAAATTTAGAATTTGAAATGACCTAACACGAACAAATTTGTCGAGAAGAGGAAGAACAGTAAGAACATTACTAAAGAGCAGTTTGATGCTCTAGTAGATTGTACCGGTAATACATACTTGGTAGAAAGAAACCATAGAAGACTTCACGACTTACGTGTCATTAGGCTTGATCCTTGGCCGGACCAATACATTCTCACTCACGCTAGTAAAATTTTAAAATTTTCTCATAGGGAAGAAATTAAAATTAGTGCATAACTCCATCTGAATTATAAGCGTAACACAGTATACAGATGGAACCAGCTTGGTGAGAAACAAACAAATCACATGTATAAAACAAATTTGTGTATCAAGGCATAGCACAGTTTCACAATAAACAGTGGGTAATAGGATTACATACTCACGATAACCAACACGTGATCCCTTTAATGATCGTTAAACATGAGATTTCATAAAGAGTTTTAGAAAAACATCGTCAGACGATCATTTCAATAGAATTTAAAATCTCCGCCAAAAACCAAATATTTAGCGACGTACGTCCGAAGACACTCAACACGTGGCCGACTCAAACGAGTCCAACATTCGCCCCAACAAATAGATCGGGCACGGAATTAAATAAACTATGTCCCGATTAAACCGACAAAGGACAAATAGACACACGACGTTGTTTATTAGCTTTCTTCTTTTTGGAAGAAACATGTGGTACCGATAGACAGGGGCGAAATAACATGTGGCAAAGAATTCTTTTGTCTGACGGAGACAATGGAATGGCCAGGCAAGACCGACCTGGTCTTTGTTGAGCGTAACAAAGGAACGGGTTTTGGATCGACCCTAGACAATGAATCTCCGGACCGGGTCAAACTGTCTAGCAACCTAGAATTATCTTCGTGTAGGATAGTATGGAATACATACCGACGCGGGAGAAACTGGGTCTTGACCAGCTCGGTCAAGATCCTCATTACACTTCATATCATTGACCAAAGAAATTTCTAAGACCCGTCTGTCGATCTCCGAAATAGACGGGTCATCACAAGCATGTAAAAGAAAAACACGACGAGCCTGGGCATAACTCCTCCAAGCCGTCGGATCCCATAATACACATTCCGCGCACGTGGACGCACGATAACACAAAACTTTACAAGAAAAGCAAGCCGTGTGAGAGTCCAAAGGGGGCAAATTTTGCCCGCACGTACGACAAGGAATACAAGTCGGAACTTCAGACATAATCATACAATAAGTAAGTTCCGAATAAACAACAAAGTCAACACTTGATAAAGGATATACCAGCGAGACAACAACAACTAATGTTGTAAAATTGACTCTGAACACTTCCCTAGATGTGCACTGCTCGAGCAAACAGGAGAAAGAGGATTGGAATAAGGCTTGCAGTGACCTTTATGGTAACCACGCTGGATTGAGTGGGAGAGCTCTCCTGGGGGCGGACAACTCTCCTAGGGGAGTTAACTTTTTTCTTTTGACTTCCGTTTTTCAACGTTTGGTTGTGCATTTAATTGGAGATTAAAGGTATTAATTAAAGCAGGTTTAAGACTTAGGAATCAAATTTCCGTTTTAACGTTTGTATGGTATATTCCTGGCGGAGTTAAGGCATAAATCAAAGCAGGTGTAGGTTTGGGCAATAAATTCCAGGATTATGGGGTGGATTTTAACCCACATCGGACATAATAAACACAATAGTATGTGATGGCTTGGACAATCGCGAAGTACTCAGTAATTGAACAGAAGGCCGAGGTACTTAATCAGTTGAGTAGATGCCTTACTTACTGACGTACGGATATAGGCTCCTGAAGTCAACACTCGATTCATTCCTTTTCCTCATTTTATCCAGACGAAGGCGTTGGTTCTTCCTCCAAGAAATGCATCTCTCGAAGTTCATGAAGCCAAAAAATGATTTCAACTCCACGTCAGCTTCTATGTCGTATTCATATGTACAAAAAACATTCCAAATATTTTTTGTTTGGATTCAATAACCTAATAGAGCTGTTTGACATGGACGTTTCCTTTGCAATTATCTTTCACCCTGTATGCCATAGTGCCTTTACTTGATAAATAGCAAATACACATACTGTGTAGAAAGCAGATGGACAGATAGGCAGATCGACAAATGAATGACTTTATATGAGAACGACCCTCTATCTGATACAGGTGGCCGGGTAAAAACAAAACAAGAGAATCAATGATACAACTCAAGAATTTATTAGTAGACACTATCAGTAGTATTCGTTCTGGATGAAGCCAACAGAAATGAAGTGTAAAGCTAATGCATAGATTTTAAAATCTTGCACACAATATACACATTGATTATATCAAGATTAAATTGTACATAATCTACAGGAACATGCTTGTGTTACTTCTTATCGTATCATCTGATAATAAAATATCTACATTTTACTACAAGTGCAATGAATGTTGTGAACCAAGTGGTTAATAACTTTACACAGGGTCTGAGAATGACATTATGTACATAAACAATGGGACAGTGAATTTCACAAAGATTTCATGGGGTCAAAACTAAACGCAAAGTATTTGAACATTTACTTACACACTGGCAATTTTTGGTTGATACCGATAATATATAATTTGTTTCTGCTGAAAGTTTTGCAGAGGAGGAGGATAATTGAGTTTTGATCTAGAAAAAAAAGTTTTTTTGAAATGTCAGTTCTTAAATTTATGTGAATCCTATGACTGCCTGTTAATGTTCACCTTTTCAAGCTAAATCAAGACAACTCAAGGCTATTCCATGGAGAACTTCTTTATTGCTGTGGAGCTATGTTATCCATAGAATAGTCTTGAGACCAAGTATTACGTACACAAAAATATAATACGCAAAGTTTAACCCAGCATACATATGGAAAAAAACCCAGATTTTAAGACCCCCTCCCCCTCTCGCTGCGTACGTAATACTTGAATGCCCCCCCCTTGCATTATATACATGGACTTCTGAATGCCTATCAAAGAAATTAAATCAAGACAGTCAATGGTAATATTGTGTTATTAATCAACACACATGACATAAGTGAAGAAATCACTAGACCAAGATGAATATGCATCTTGTTCGACACCAAATAATTTATTGTTTCAATATGTTCAACCAGACTTTCTTGCCATCATATTGCAGATTTCTGTTTACAACAGAACAATATAGTGAGAGTTCATGTCCAAAACCTGTGGCATTCAGCAAACATTCTTGTGACCTTTTTCAATTCTCTTGTATTACTAGTATTGAGTTTAGATTTGGAAAACTCAAATTTGAATGGATTTACCTCCCTTTTGTTAAGGAATACTTCTCTCAACATTTTTACATATGTTAGAATAGCACTGAACAGTTCAAGATTTTTCATTCCTATACTGAAATCGGTAAAATAAAAATGCCCCCTCCCAAAAAAAACAAAAAATGTTTCAAAAACATGATCAAGATAGAGCTATTAACATGATAATAGAAATTTGGAACTTCAATTTCCTCAAATATTATCCTAATGTTTCCTTGGTCCCAAAGAAAATCAGCAGGTTTGTGACATCACATGATAACAATAAGCAAAACAGAACCAGAAAAACAAACAACTGTAACACCCAACTGAGTTTAGCTCAAATAACATGTCTATTTATATTACATAATGTGAACCTATGTACAAAATAGATAAACAATTTAGGTACAGGCTATACACAGACTAGTCCCATCAAGGGATCATGAAGTATTGCACACATTTAGGTATTCATATAATAAACAGTCAAATGAAAATTAACTTTATGCTATCGCAATAGTATCAAAGGCTACTTCTTTGAACTAGTACTTCCTTGTTAACGGCCCATTGAACTATGAATATTTGAAGATTCGGACACATTTGATGCATGCAATTAAATTCAAGACCATGTTTGCCCATCCACACAATGAAAGTTTGACTTTCCAGATTGAACCAGATACATACACTGTGTTGGGCTGATCTGATATAAAATACCTAAATTCCACACTCAGATTTCCTCCATATTGATGTCTCCAAGTCAAAATTAGGGATGGTTTCTCTGCATGTATGAACTCTCATGCACAGCTCTGTCAATGATAATGGCCTCCTGGGGAATTCTGCCATGGAAACGTATGCATCAAACATCGTAGATGTCCCACATTGCAATTTAAGTTATATACTCTTTTTCCTTTATTTTTTCGAACAGCATTTTTAGACTTTGAAAATCCATCTTTGTCAACTGAGTCTAAATACTGTAAACATAGCTAGTGGAATTTGTGGAATGTTTGCAGCTCTCCACAGTAGCCTGAAGTTGAGTTTTGCTGTCTGAATAATTAGAAGAAATAGGTTAGACTGTAATTTGAATCTGTTTGATGAGAATCATAATACATGTACATGTAATACATAAGATTGGTATACTTGAAATAATTTTAAGTATCTTAATACATAATTTGAAGAATTAAAAAATTATTCAAATAATTCTTATTTAGTTATATTTCTAGATGTTCCATCAAGAACTACACTGTACATTCAGCCTTCCATGATATCTGTGCCCCAAGATTTGTATAGTTACAATATTTAACACATTTCAATTTATAGCCACTCTTGGTGGAAAACAGTCTACCTAAGTGCTATTAACTAGAATATTAATTCTGGATAAATCTTAGAGGAATTTGCAATATTAGCAGTGCATCTAGAAGTGAAATTTCAATATTATGGGAGAAAGATCAAACGTGAGAAGAAAATTTGTGGTGCAAGCATCACAGGTAGTCGATGAGCATGGCTAAACAGTCCCTTCAAGGTCAGTCACCATTTTCTTCCTATCCAGCCAATCATCCAAGTCATACTATGTGTCATGTGACCAATGACTAACCAATCAACATGCCCCCCCATTCAACCAATCACGCGAGTCTTTACAAATGACATATGACCAGTAATCAACGAATGACAATCATCCTACCATGTGACCTGCTGAATAACCAATAGTCTATTTACCTCTATGTAGTGTTTTACTCACTACCCCATTCATGAACCTTTCTAAAATGAAAAACAACCAACAATCATTCCTTCGTCTAAAATGACTTGTGACCAATAATCTCCATCATACCTGTCAATTAACAGACTTTTTACCACATCTGGCATGTCATCAATACTTAACCAAGTTATCACTCCTTCATAATCCAATCAATCGTTCAACTCCTGAAATGACATATGACCAATAACCAACCAATCATCAATCATTTTTCACTCAACCAATCAATACATTCCTAGCATAACAGGAGCTATCCCCCTCCAATCACCATTTCTTCCTCATTCAACATGTTTACCAATTACTAAATTTGGGCGGGCTTTCATGGTGGCTTCTCTTCTTCATGCCTCTGTACCCAGAAACTCCATTCTTCTTCTTTGTTTCCCTACATTTCCTGCATTCTGAAAACACCATCATGATGTTGCTAGAAAAATGAATGAAAATACCTTAGAGCTGTGAAAATTTGTGGAGGCAACATGATTAGTGTCAAAGTAATATCTCTGCAATTTTCCTATGGACCCGAAGAACTTTATCAAGGTGCAATATGCAAGAATTGATAAATCCAATAGCAAATATGAAATTTTATTGAATTGCAACAACTTCTTGAAAAAAAAAAAAGACATATGCTGTACATGTAAGCCTTCTAGGGCCTGTTCCAAACAACTGTACATTGGGAAAGACACCCTAACCATGCATATACCATTTTCCTCATATCTATACTGTTGGTGGACTGCAAACTACCCACCACCCATAAACCATGGAACTGAATTACCTTCCCCCATCCCATGTTCTTTTTTGTGGAACAGCCCTAACCCTGATGAAACAATTATGTTAACCTATCCTAATACATTACATCTATTCTAAGCATACATCCATTCTAAGTTCAGAATGTATACATCTATTTGTTCAATTCTGAATTGAAATGTAAAAAGTGAAATACATGCAACATATTAAATCAACCACTTTGGGTCGGCAATCTGAATAAAGACTTCAAATTTTGTTGAAATGACATTTTGCATGCGACAATTTTGTATTGATACAATATATATATATTAACATTTTAAGTTACATGTGACATTTTTAATCTGCTTGGGATAAAATTTTCTACTATATATTGTACTATGCCACTATTTCTTATCAAAGAAGTTGTTGCTATACTGAAGTCTTTCACCACATTAGGAAGTTTGTGAAGTAAGGCTTGTACCAAAGTCTGGATACCAAATAATCTAAGTCCTCGTTTCTAACCTAACACCACAGCGACAAAACGTGATAAACCAGCTGATGAAAATCTTAAAAGGTGAGAGGTCTTTGAGAGCTATTGCAGGTCGTTCATTTTCAGCTCCGTATCCAGTTACTCCGTATCCAGTTACTGCTAGATCATATACAGGTCATGTAAACCAAAAACAGGAATCTCTGTAAGCTGGTATGTAAAAGTATAAGAAAAGATTCACTAAGTTGGCAGCATTGTGACCTCAATTGCTGAGGTCACGAAGATCGCTCAGCAAGCCCTCTGGGGTGAGAATGTGTGTCGAGCCTGGAATGGAAACGTGAAACAGGTCATTAAATCTGGCAAAAGCAATGTTGGCTACTAATACCACATACTGATGATCAATTCAACACAAAAGGGTCAGATTTGATTCAGACAAACCAGGAACCCAGGCCTTTCCACTCTCAAGCATTTGGCATTTGTCTCACACTCCCAAGCAGCTATCTCGAAATCTCTTGTACAGATGGAATTTTCGCAAAATTATTTCTAAAATATCCAACAATCATTCACAATTGCTCCAGTTTGCTGAGAAAGGAGTAAATTTCCTGGACTTGTCAGATCTTTAAAAAAAAGGCCACATTTTTCTGGGGCTCATATATCCCGGGCGGATTACTCAAATCTCGCGCTTGGTAAACTTATAAGTTGAGAGGCCTGGCACTCACGGTTGTGTGATTCCTTGATGAGTCTGCCTAATGGAGATAAATCAAACATAACAAATTTCTACCTGTTATAAAATTAATAAGGAAAACATTACATCCTTCGTTAGAATATCTATCATTAATGTTAGTGAGGCTGACAGCAAGATTTCATGGTTACTATGATTTAGACTCACAGAGAATTCATATCAGGTTGCCAAAGTCCAGTAAAGATTTTCACCCAATTCGTCACAAATTCAGAATTTACATCATCACCCTCCCTCTTAAATTTTCCAGCCACTCATCGGGCAACCTGATGGAAGATTTTGATGCATGCGCAACCCCCCTATTAAATAAAGTGTGAATCTGGGCCCATGATCAAAAGCGAGACAACCAATTACCTTAAACAAATCCGGCCCTGTACAAGAGACCAAGAAATATTACTTGGCATGGTTATCAGTATTCATTCTAGCAAGTGATAAACAAATCAGCTTCTGTTGCCAAAATATTACAATCCATGTTGTTTTGCCTTTCAGGTGTGTAATCACCATTTCATGCCACTTTAGCCGCCATTTTAAACACCTACCTATATAACATCAGAAGGAATGTGAATTCAAGGATGATGGATTCTTTCCCTTAAAATCACTCCTCGAAGTGATTCCATCCAAATTTTGAGAAAATTTCCTTCCTGTAATTGAATTATTACAGCAGGAGAGCACACCTATCAATATCTACTGGTAGAGAAACTCACCAATGAGGACCTCCCAATTCCTGACAGCCTGTGTGACCTCGTAGGCGCACCTCATCTCTGAGAAGGACATGCCACCAATGATGAAGATGATGACGCGAGGACCACACTTGTAACTCGCCTGACCTTTGTCCTTGTGCCAATTACCGTAACGCACACTGAAAATATCATATTAACTGATATTAAGTTGCAAAATCTTAGCAATGCTGTTTTCAGGCGATGCATAAACAGAACAAAATAGTACAATAACAATATCATGAAATTTCATCAAATTTGTCACAACTAAACAGGCCAGACTATAATCATAAAACTAAATCCATTTCAGAGAAGCATGAGTGGGGATGAGTGTTTCATTAGAAATTGGAATGGTTCAGTGTACACAATAATTTCATTACAATATATTTATAGGAAAATTGATCATGTCGATAGAAAAAAAATCTCAAAAGTTGCATAAATTTGACGTAATTGTGACTCAGGATGTCCTAGAGGTTACACTTTAGAGACAGATTTTCACATTTTCATAGAAATCTGCATTATTGATTATTTTATCAATTATTTTTTCCAAACTACATGGTTTAATAAAAGATGCTGATCTAATCCCCCCCGTTGACATTCAGGACATAAGGTGACAAGTATGTGTGAGATTTGATATGGCACTATTTATCCCTGCCAATGAATGAGTGTTGTGAGACGAATTCCAAGTCACCTCAAAGTGTCCATGTACCAAATTTAGAAAGAATGTATCTCTCTAAATCTATTGTCTGAAAACTCAAGTTGGTCCCTGGATGGCACCACCTAAGGGTGGAGTCTTTCTAATTTCATAGGCGGCAACCCCTATACATGTAGGGAGACATGAAGGAAACACAAGAATGGATGAAGACAAATGGATAAATCTCAATTACTTAGTGCTCCACAAGTCCTGAGATGTGTGGGACAAAACAGTGGATTGTTCATATGGTGACAGATGTGGCTTAAACATAATACTAGTCCTGGTCTATCCTCCCCTACAAGGGATAACAAAAGAATGTCTATGTCATCAGTTTGTAGGGCTGGGAATAGGGTTGGTTAATGGCAGAACCAGGTGAGCAGGTGAAGGATGGGAAATGAATTAATGACTAAAAGGAATCGTGGTTGTGTAAAATAAAGTCCATACAAAATAAAACCCAAAGAAAAAATCAAATTACTTGACATGAAAACAAGAAAGAAGAAATATGAGCATATAATTCTGACTGTCACAGACCAATGCTCAACTTAAGGTGATTTTCTCAGAACAACAGTCAAAATACGTCTAACCAATTATCTTTTCTGAAAAAGATGATAAATCTCCAAATTCCATGGAGACTGGTACAAACTCTGACATTAGGAGAATGCGTTAATAGACACTCATTGAAAATTAAGGTACAGCTCCTCTGACAACTATTGGTTAGTGGTGTCAATACTAAATAACAAAAAAAAACACAAATAACCACTATCAGTCACAAATAACCACTATCAGTCACAAATAACCACTCAGTCACAATAACCACTATCAGTCACAAATAATAACCACTATCAGTCACAAATAACCACTCTCAGTCACAAATAACCACTCTCAGTCACAAATAACCACTATGAGTCACAAATAACCACTATCAGTCACAAACTCTCAGTCACAAATAACCACTATCAGTCACAAATAATAACCACTATAGTCACAAATAACCACTATCGGTCACAAATAATAACCACTATCAGTCACAAATAATCACTCTCAGTCACAAATAACCACTATAAGTCACAAACTCTCAGTCACAAATAACCACTATCAGTCAGAAACTCTCAGTCACAAATAACCACTATCAGTCAGAAACTCTCAGTCACAAATAACCACTATCATTCACAAATAATAACCACTATGAGTCACAAATAACCACTATCAGTCAGAAACTCTCAGTCACAAATAACCACTATAGTCACAAATAACCACTATCGGTCACAAATAATAACCACTATCAGTCACAAATAACCACTCTCAGTCACAAATAACCACCATCAGTCACAAATAATAACCACTATCGATCAATAACCCCTTGCAATGGGATAATTTCCCCAGAGTGCACATGATATATCGAGGGCCATTCATTGTTTATAGCAGGATGGTCATCACCCTTGGAAGTCTCAGTATTTTAAAATTAACCAATCCCAGCAAGCTGAAAATTCACACACATATGAAGTAGCTTGTCTTGTAGCGTGAAATCTTGTGTATCAAAAATTGACAAAGTACACAAATATTTCCATCATCTGGTTATCAGAAAATATTCATCAGTGCTGCATTAACTCCGTCTTTACCAGTAATTTTAACAGTTCCAAACAGAATCAACATTTTGGTGAACACAAATGAAGCACAGGTATATTTTCACCATCTACAAAGTTTCAAAGACCATACTCTGGGCCTTCCAACAAGAAATAATATGATGAAAATACTTGTCTGGAAATTCCTCATTTTCATATGCCATTGGTTTAAGGTTTCAGTATCCCCTGGCGATAAGATTTTCAACATCATCAGTTTTTGCTAAATTAAATAGAAATAAATTAACTCATCAAAACGAGTTATATATTTTCTGAACAATATTCAATCAGGAAATCAGAATTTAGTGATGATTTTGTTCTTCTGATTACTGTAACATAATTATTTGAATGGAAATAGACTGGTGTGAAAAGACAAAATATTTGGAATTTCAGATTCCTAT